>CAJHZI010000381.1:5000-11245 GCA_905160935.1 Enchytraeus crypticus | reverse complement strand
GTGGTTCATTCCAGCGTATCAAAATACTACGGAAAAAAATCCTAAAATTAAGATATTCCAGGGAGACTTGTCTATCTGAATTACGCCATAATGTGGCGCATTCTACTGTAATGTATTGTATTGTATTGTATAAATAACACAATATATAATATTATATATATATTATAATATATATATATTATAATATATATATATTATAAAATATATAAGTATATATATACATATATATATATATATATATTTATATAATTATATATAATAATATTAATTTTAAAATAAAAATAATAATAATATTAATATTATAACCAATAACCAGTTGCACTAAGTGCCAAATGAAATACTTTCAATAGACGACAATCATACTCAATATAATATATAATTCCATTCACCAGACGACATGAGCACACTTGCACCTTGTGCAACCGTTGTACTATTATACCCTTGTACCCTTCCATTCTTCCACCCTTGCACCTTTCCTCACGTCCACCAGTGCGAAGCATAAGCAATTGCATTAAATGCCAAATAAAATGCTTTCAATAGATGGCAATCATTTTCAATGTAATATATACAATTCTATTCACCATACGGCAGAATCACCCATGCACCTTTGCACGCTTGTACTCTTCTACTCTTGTACCCTTCCATCCTTCCACCCTTGCACCTAACCACACTTCCACTACTGCCAAATAAAATGCTTTCATAGATGGCAAAATAATTTTAAGGTAAATATATACAATTCCATTCACATACGGCGAATCACCCATGTAAATTGCACCCTTGTGTCTGTATACCATTGTAAACCTTCCACCCTTCCACCCTTGCAATTTCCCCACTTGCACTCTATAAACATATTTATACATTTATCATATATATATAATATATATATATATATTATTATATGATATATGGGGGACAGCCACGCCCTAACGTTTAGATAAATAAAATTTTGAAAGATGTAAAATGAAACGAGGATGGTGAAACCCTGCAGCACTACAGAAAATCCTGCTACATGAAAATATGATGCGTGCTCATTCCAGCGTATCAAAATACTACGGAATAAAATCCTAAAATTAAGATATTCCAGGGAGACTTGTCTATCTGAATTTCGCCATAATGTGGCGCATTCTACTGTAATGTATTGTATTGTATTGTATAAATAACACAATATATAATATTATATATATATTATAATATATATATATTATAATATATATATATTATAAAATATATAAGTATATATATATATATATATATATTTATATATAATTATCATAATTTAAAAAAAAATAATAATAATATTAATAATATAACCAAAATCCATTTGGACTAAGTGCCAAATGAAATGCTTTTAATAGACGCAATCATATTCAATATAATATATAATTCCATTCACCAGACGACATAAGCACACTTGCACCTTGTGCAACCCATGTACTCTTATTCCCTTGTACCCTTCCATTCTTCCACCCTTGCACCTTTCCTCACGTCCACCAGTGCGAAGCCTAAGCAATTGCATTAAATGCCAAATAAAATGCTTTCAATAGATGGCAATCATTTTCAATGTAATATATACAATTCCATTCACCATACGGCAGAATCACTCATGCACCTTTGCACGCTTGGACTATTTACTCATTGTACCTTCCATCCTTCCCACCATGCAAATAACACACTTCCAGCTACGACAAATAACGGCTTCAATAGTGCAAATGTTTTCCATGGTAATATATACAATTCCATTCACCATACGGCAGATCACCAGTCCTTGCTACCTGTAGTCTTTACCCTTTGTAACCTCCCTCCTTCCACACTGCAACTTTCCACACTTGCACTACTATAAATATATATATATATGTATATCTAGAATATATATCTATCTATATATTATATATTGTATATATATATGTAATATATATTATATATATTTGTATATAGACCTCCACGTCCCTACGGTGCTAAACTAAATATTTGAAAGCATTGAAAAACTTGATATGAGATGGTGAACCCTGCAGCACTAATAAAACCTGATACGAAATATGATGCGTGGTTATTCCAGCGTACCAACAATACTACGGAACTAATCCTAAAATAAGATAATTCCAGGGAGGACTGTCATCGAATTACGCCATAAGTGGCGCATTTACGGTAATGCATTGTATTGTATTGTATTAATAAACACAATATATAATATTAGATATATAGTATCATATATATAATGATAATATCTATATATTATAAAATATATCTATATATAAAATATATATATATACTATTATATATATATATCTATATATATATATTTATTAATTATATATAAATAATAATAATGATTGAAAATAAAAATAATAATAATATTAATATTTTAACCAATAACCATTTGCACTAAGTGCCAAATGAAATGCTTTCAATAGACGGCAATCATATTCAATATAATATATAATTCCATTCACCAGACGACATAAGCACACTTGCACCTTGTGCAACCCATGTACTCTTATACCCTTGTACTCTTCCCTTCTTCCACCCTTGCACCTTTCCTCACGTCCACTAGTGCGAAGCATAAGCAATTGCATTAAATGCCAAATAAAATGCTTTCAATAGATGGCAATCATTTTCAATGTAATATATACAATTCCCTTCACCAAACGGCAGAATCACCCATGCAGCTTTGCACGCTTGTACTCTCCTACTCTTGTACCCTTCCATCCTTCCACCCTTGCACCTAACCACACTTCCACTACTGCCAAATAAAATGCTTTCAATAGATGGCAATCATTTTCAATGTAATATATACAATTCCCTTCACCATACGGCAGAATCACCCATGCAGCTTTGCACGCTTGTACTCTTCTACTCTTGTACCCTTCCATCCTTCCACCCTTGCACCTAACCACACTTCCACACTTCGCACTACTATAAATAGTATATATATTGACTCCACGTCCTAACGTTAGCTAAATAGAATATTTTGAAAGCAGTATAAAATTGAAATGAGGCATGGTGCAAACCTGCTGCCTACATAAAATCTGCTAATGAAAGATGAATGCGTGGTTCATTCCAGCGTATCAAAATACTACGAAACTAAATCCAAAAATTAAGATATTCCAGGGAGACTTGTCTATCTGAATTACGCCATAATGTGGCGCATTTTACTGTAATTCATTGTATTGTATTGTATTAATAACACAATATATAATATTATATATATATTATAATATATATATATTATAATATATATATATTATAAAATATATAAGTATATATATACATATATATATATATATATAGATATATATATATATATATATTTATATAATTTTATATAATAATAATAATTTCAAAATAAAAATAAAAATATTATTAATATTATAACAAATAACCATTTGCACTAAGTGCAAATGAAATGCTGTCAATAGACGGCAATCATATTAAATATAATATATAATTCCATTCACCAGACGACATAAGCACACTTGCACCTTGTGCAACCCATGTACTCTTATACCCTTGTACCCTTCCATTCTTCCACCCTTGCACCTTTCCTCACGTCCACTAGTGCGAAGCAAAAGCAATTGCATTAAATGCCAAATAAAATGCTTTCAATAGATGGCAATCATTTTCAATGTAATATATACAATTCCATTCACAATACGGCAGAATCACCCATGCAGCTTTGCACGCTTGTACTCTTCTACTCTTGTACCCTTCCATCCTTCCACCCTTGCACCTAACCACAATCCATACGCCAATAAACATGCTTTCAATGATTTCAAAATATTTTCAATGTAATATTTACAATTCCATGCACCATACGGCAGAATTCACCCATGTACAACTTTGCAACCTCGTAGTCTTCTACATTGTAATTTCCCTCCTTCCACACTTGCAACTTTCCACACTTGCACTACATAAATATAAGAAAATATATATATATATATTATTTATAGATATATTATATATATATATATGAATATATGACTCCACGTCCTAACGTTAGCTAAATAAAGATTTTGAAGATGTAAAACTAACAATGAGGATGGTGAACCCTGCAGAATTACACTAAAAGCCTGCTGTACTGAAAAATGATGCGTGGTTCATTCCAGCGTATCAAAATACTACGGAAACAAAACTCCTAAAATTAAGCTATACAGGGAGGACTTGGCTATCTGAATTGTAGCCATAATGTGGCGCCATTTTACTGTCAAGTATTGTTTGTTTGTTAGATAAACACAATAATAATATTATATATATCTATTATAATATATATATATTATAATATCTATATATTATAAAATATATAAGTATATATATACATATATATATATATATATATATATATATATATATTTATATAATTATATATAATAATATTAATTTTAAAATAAAAATTATAATAATATTAATATTATAACCAATAACCATTTGCACTAAGTGCCAAATGAAATACTTTCAATAGACGACAATCATACTCAATATAATATATAATTCCATTCACCAGACGACATAAGCACACTTGCACCTTGTGCAACCGTTGTACTATTATACCCTTGTACCCTTCCATTCTTCCACCCTTGCACCTTTCCTCACGTCCACCAGTGTGAAGCATAAGCAATTGCATTAAATGCCAAATAAAATGCTTTCAATAGATGGCAATCATTTTCAATGTAATATATAAAATTCCATTCACCATACGGCAGAATCACCCATGCACCTTTGCACGCTTGTACTCTTCTACTCTTGTACCCTTCCATCCTTCCACCCTTGCACCTAACCACAATTCCACTACTGCCAAATAAAATGCTTTCAATAGATGGCAAAATATTTTAAATGTAATATATACAATTCCATTCACCATACGGCAGAATCACCCATGTAACTTTGCACCCTTGTAGTCTTATACCCTTGTAACCTTCCATCCTTCCACACGTGCAACTTTCCACACTTGCACTACTATAAATATATATACATATATATATATATATATATATATATATATATATATATGTATATATGACCTCCACGTCCCTAACGTTAGCTAAATAAATATATTGAAAGCATGTAAAACTGAAATGAAGATGGTGAACCCTGCAGCACTACATAAAATCTTGCTACTGAAATATGATGCGTGGTTCATTCCAGCGTATCAAAATACTACGGAATAGAATCCTAAATTTAAGATATTCCAGGGAGACTTGTCTATCTGAATTACGCCATAAAGTGGCGCATTTTACTGTATTGTATTGTATTGTATTAATAACACAATATATATTATTATATATATATTATAATATATATATATTATAAGATATATATATTATAAAATATATAAGTATATATACATATATATATATATATATAATAATAATTTTAAAATAATAATAATAATAATATTAATATTATAACCAATAACCATTTGCACTAAGTGCCAAATGAAATGCTTTCAATAGACGGCAATCATATTAAATATAACATATAATTTCATACACCAGACGACATAGCAACACTTGCACCTTGTGCAACCCTTGCACTCTTATACCCTTGTACCCTTCCATTCTTCCACCCTTGCACCTTTCCTCACGTCCACTAGTGCGAAGCTTAAGCAATTACATTAAATGCCAAATAAAATGCTTTCATTAGATGGCAATCATTTTCAATGTAAAATATACAATTCCATTCACCACACGGCAGAATCACCCATGCTCCTTTGAAAGCTTGCAATCACTCTTCTACTCATGTACCCTTCCATTCCCGCAGACGATAATAGCACACTTGCACCTTGGGTGTTCAACCTTGTACTCTTCTACCCTTGTACCCTTCCATTCTTCCACCCTTGCACCTTTCCTCACGTCCACTAGTGCGAAGCAAAAGCAATTGCATTAAATGCCAAATAAAATGCTTTCAATAGATGGCAATCATTTTCAATGTAATATATACAATTCCATTCACCGTACGGCAGAATCACCCATGCATCTTTGCACGCTTGTACTCTTCTACTCTTGTACCCTTCCATCCTTCCACCCTTGCACCTAACCACACTTACAGTACTGCCAAATAAAATGCTTTCAATAGATGGCAAAATATTTTCAATGTAATATATACAATTCCATTCACCATGCGGCAGAATCACCCATGTACCTTTACACCCTTGTAGTCTTCTACCATTGTACCCTTCCATCCTTCCACACTTGCAACTTTCCACACTTGCACTACTATAAATATAGATATATATATATATATATATATAT
>CAJHZI010000381.1:0-2500 GCA_905160935.1 Enchytraeus crypticus | reverse complement strand
CTAACGTTAGCTAAATAAATATTTTGAAAGCATATAACACTGAAATGAGGATGGTGAACCCTGCAGCACTACATAAAATCCTGCTACTGAAATATGATGTGTGGTTCATTCCAGCGTATCGAAATACTACGGAGTAAAATCCTAAAATTAAGCTTTCCAGGAGACTGCTATCTCTGATTACGCCTAATGTGGCGCATTTTCTGGAAATGTATTGCCTTGTCTTTTATAAGTATCACATATATAATATACTATATATTATAGATATATATATATTATCTTATCTATATATAAATAGCTTGTATATATATACATATATATATATCTATATATATAGATGTATATATATATATATATTATCAATATATCTATATATATTTATTTATATAATAATTATCATATTTTAAAATATAATAATAATATATTAATAATAAAAAAAAAAAATAAACCAAAATCCATTTGCACTAAGTGCCAAATGAAATGCTTTTATTAGACGCAATCATATTCAATATAATATATAATTCCATTCACCAGACGACATAAGCACACTTGCACCTTGTGCAACCCATGTACTCTTATACCCTTGTACCCTTCCATTCTTCCACCCGTGCACCTTTCCTCACGTCCACCAGTGCGAAGCATAAGCAATTGCATTAAATGCCAAATAAAATGCTTTCAATAGATGGCAATCATTTTCAATGTAATATATACAATTCCTTTCACCATACGGCAGAATCACCCATGCACCTTTGCACGCTTGTACTCTTCTACTCTTGTACCCTTCCATCCTTATCCACACTCAACTGTTTCCCACTTGCACTACTATAATATATATCTCATATATATATTATTTATATATAATATATGTATATGTATGTATATATATATATATATTTGTAGATATGACCTCCACGTCCCTAACGTTAGCTAAATAAATATTTTGAAAGCATATAAAACTGAAATGAGGATGGTGAACCCTGCAGCACTACATAAAATCCTGCTACTGAAATATGATGTGTGGTTCATTCCAGCGTATCGAAATACTACGGAATAAAATCCTAAAATTAAGATATTCCAGGGAGACTTGTCTATCTGAATTACGCCAGAATGTGGCGCACTTTACTGTAATGTATTGTATTGTATTGTATAAGTAACACAATATATAATATAATATATATTATATATATATATATATTATAGTATATATATATTATAAAATATATTAGTATATATATACATATATATATATATATATATATATATATATATATATATTTATATATAATTATAATAATTTTAAAATAATAATAATAATAATATTAATATTACAACCAATAACCATTTGCACTAAGAGCCAAATGAAATGCTTTCAATAGACGGCAATCATATGCAATATAATATATAATTCCAATCACCAGACGACATAAGCACACTTGCACCTTGTGCAACCCATGTACTCTTATACCCTTGTACCCTTCCATTCTTCCACCCTTGCACCTTTCCTCACGTCCACCAGTGCGAAGCATAAGCAATTGCATTAAATTCCAAATAAAATGCTTTCAATAGATGGCAATCATTTTCAATGTAATATATACAATTCCATTCACCATACGGCAGAATCACCCATGCTCCTTTGCATGCTTGTACTCTTCTAATCTTGTACCCTTCCATCCTTCCACCCTTGCACCTAACCACACTTCCACTACTGCCAAATAAAATGCTTTCAATAGATGGCAAAATATTTTCAATATAATATATACAATTCCATTCACCATACGGCACAATCACCCATGTACCTTTGCACCCTTGTAGTCTTATACCCTTGTAACCTTCCATCCTTCCACACTTGCACCTTTCCACACTTGCACTACTATAAATATATATATATATATATATATATATATATATTTGTATATACGACCTCCACGTCCCTAACGTTAGCTAAATGAATATTTTGAAAGCATGTAAAATTGAAATGAGGATGGTGAACCCTGCTGCACTACATAAAATCCTGCTACTGAAATATGATGCGTGGTTCTTTCCAGCGTATCAAAATACTACGGAACAAAATCCTAAAATTAAGATATTCCAGGGAGACTTGTCTATCTGAATTACGCCATAAAATGGCGCATTTTACTGTATTGTATTCTATTGTATTAATAACACAATATATATTATAATATATTATAATATATATATATTATAATATATATATATTATAAAATATAAAGGTATATATACATAGATATATATATAATAATAATTTTAAAATAAAAATAATAATAATATTAATATTATAACCAATAACCATTTGCACTAAGTGCCAAATGAAATGATTTCAATAGACGGCAATCATATTAAATATAACATATAATTTCATACACCAGACGACATAAGCACACTTGCACCTTGTGCAACCCTTGTACTCTTATACCCTTGTACCCTTCCATTCATCCACCCTTGCACCCTTCCTCACGTCCACTAGTGCGAAGCTTAAGCAATT
>CAJHZI010000380.1:0-7500 GCA_905160935.1 Enchytraeus crypticus | reverse complement strand
TATATATTATATTGAATATGATTGCGTCTATTACAAGCATTTCATTTGGCACTTAGTGCAAATGGATTTTGGTTATATTATTAATATTATTATTATTATTATTTTAAAATTATTATAATTATATATAAATATATATATCTATATATATATATATATATATATATGTATATATATACTGATATATTTTATAATATATATATATTATAATATATATATATATAATATATATTATATAATATATTGTGATACTTATACAATACAATGCAATACATTACAGTAAAATGCGCCACATTATGGCGTAATTCAGATAGACAAGTCTCCCTGGAATATCTTAATTTTAGGATTTCACTCCGTAGTATTTCGATACGCTGGAATGAACCACACATCATATTTCAGTAGCAGGATTTTATGTAGTGCTGCAGGGTTCACCATCCTCATTTCAGTTTTATATGCTTTCAAAATATTTATTTAGCTAACGTTATTGACGTGGAGGTCATATATACATATATATATATATATATATATATATATATATATATATATATATATATATATATATATATTTATAGTAGTGCAAGTGTGGTTAGGTGCAAGTGTGGAAGGATGGAAGGTTACAAGGGTAGAAGACTACAAGGGTACAAAGGTACATGGGTGATTCTGCCGTATGGTGAATGGAATTGTATAAATTACATTGAAAATATTTTGCCATCTATTGAAAGCATTTTATTTGGCAGTAGTTGAAGTGTGGTTAGGTGCAATTGTGGAAGGATGGAAGGGTACAACAGTAGAAGAGTACAAGCGTGCAAAGGTGCATGGGTGATTCTGCCGTATGGTGAATGGAATTGTATATATTACATTGAAAATGATTGCCATCTATTGAAAGCATTTTATTTGGCATTTAATGCAAGTGCTTATGCTTCGCACTGGTGGACGTGAGGAAAGGTGGAAGGGTGGAAGAATGGAAGGGTACAAGGGTAAAGAGTACATGGGTTGCACAAGGTGCAAGTGTGCTTATGTCGTCTGGTGAATGGAATTATATATTATATTGAATATGATTGAGTCTATTAAAAGCATTTCATTTGGCACTTAGTGCAAATGGATTTTGGTTATATTATTAATATTATTATTATTATTATTTTAAAATTATTATAATTATATATAAATATATATATGTTATATATATATTATATATATGTATATAGATACTAATATTTATAATATATATATACTTAATTATATATATATATAATATATATTAATATATATATTGTGTTAATTATCCAAACAATACATACCTTAAAGTAAAGTGCGCCACAGATGGCGTAATTCAGATAGACAAGTCTCCATGGAATATGATTAATTTTAGGATTTATTTCAGTAGTATTTTGATACGCTGGAAGACCCACGCATCATATTTCAGTCGCGGATTTTATGTAGGGATGCGGGTTCCACCATCCTCATTTCAGTTTATATGCCTTTAAAATATTTATTTAGCTAACGTTCGGGGACGGGAGGTCATATATACAAATATATATCTTATATTTAATATTTATATTCATATCTATATATATATAAATTTATTATATTTTATAGTAGTGCAAGTGTGGAAAGTTGCAAGTGTGGAAGGATGGAAGGTTACAAGGGTAGAAGACTACAAGGGTACAAAGGTACATGGGTGATTCTGCCGTATGGTGAATGGAATTGTATAAATTACATTGAAAATATTTTGCCATCTATGGAAAGCATTTTATTTGGCAGTAGTTGAAGTGTGGTTAGGTGCAAGGGTGGAAGGATGGAAGGGTACAAGAGTAGAAGAGTACAAGCGTGCAAAGGTGCATGGGTGATTCTGCCGTATGGTGAATGGAATTGCATATATTACATTGAAAATGATTGCCATCTATTGAAAGCATTTTATTTGGCATTTAATGCAATTGCTTATGCTTCGCACTGGTGGACGTGAGGAAAGGTGCAAGGGTGGAAGACTGGAAGGGTACAAGGGTGTAAGAGTACATGGGTTGCACAAGGTGCAAGTGTGCTTATGTCGTCTGGTGAATGGAATTATATATTATATTGAATATGATTGCGTCTATTAAAAGCATTTCATTTGGCACATAGTGCAAATGGATTTCGGTTATATTATTAATATTATTATTATTACTATTTTAAAATTATTATTATTATATATAAATATATATATATATATATATATATATATATATATATATATACTTATATAATTTATAATATATATATATTATATTATATATATATGTTATAATATATATATAATATTATATATTATGTTATTAATACAATACAATACAATACAGTAAAATGCGCCACTTTATGGCGTAATTCAGATATACAAGTCTCCCTGGAATATCTTAAATTTAGGATTTTATTTTGTAGTATTTTGATACGCTGGAATGAACCACGCATCATATTTCAGTAGCTGCATTTTATGTAGTGCTGCAGGGTTCACCATCCTCATTTCAGTTTTACATGCTTTCAAAATATTTATTTAGATAACGTTAGGGACGTGGAGGTCATATATACATATATATATATATATATATATATATATATATATATATATATATATAGTCTATATATATATATTATAGGTATGTCCAGTGGGTGGAGAAGCTGGGCAATGTGGGGATGGAAGGTTAACAAGGTATAAGAACGACAATGGTGGCAAATGTACTGGGTGATTTCTGCCGGTGGTGGATGGATTGGAATATTACATTGAAATATTTTGCCATCATTTGAAAGCATTTTTATTTGGCAGGTCGTGGAAGTGTGGTTAGGGTGCAAGGGTGGAAGGATGGAAGGGTACAAGAGAGAAGAATACAGCGTGCAAAGGTTCATGTGATTCTGGCCAGTATGGTGAATGGAATTGTATATATTACCATTGAAAATGATTGCATCTATAAAGTCATTTTATTTGGCATTTAATGTCAATTGCTTGCTTCGCACTCGTGGACGTGAGAAAGTGTGGCAAGGTTGGGAAGAATGCAAGTACAAGGGTATAAAGGAAGTACATGTATTGCACAAGGTGCAAGTGTGGCTGTATGTCGTCTGGTGAATGGAATTCTATATTATATTGAATATGGTTGCCGTCTATTGAAAGCATTTCATTTGGCACTTAGTGCAAATGGTTATTGGTTAAAATATTAATATTATTATTATTTTTATTTTAAAATTATTATTATTATATATAATTATATAAATATATATATATTTATATATATGTATATATATACTTATATATTTTATAATATATATATATTATAATATATATATATTATAATATATATCTAATATTATATATTGTGTTATTAATACAATACAATACAATGCATTACAGTAAAATGCGCCACATTATGGCGTAATTCAGATAGACAAGTCTCCCTGGAATAAATCTTAATTTAGGATTTTTGGTTCGCTATTATTTTTGATACGCTGGAATTGACCACGCACATATTTCAGTATCTAGTATTTAGTATTGCTGCAGGGTTCAGCAACCATCCTTAATTTCAATTTAATGCTTCAAATAGTTATTTAGCTAACGTTAGGGACGTGGAGGTCTATTATACAAAAATATATATAGATATATATATATATCTAATATTTATAGTATTGCAAGTGTGGCACGTTGCAAGTGTGGGAAGGTGGAAGTGTTACAAGGGTCTAAGACTACACAAGGGTTGCAAAGGTACATGGTTGATTTGTGGCGTATGGTGAATGGAATTGCATATATTACATTGATAATATTTTGCCATCTATTGAAAGCATTTTATTTGGCAGTAGTGTAAGTGGGGTTAGGTGCAAGGGTGGAAGGATGAAGGGTACAAGAGTAGAAGAGTACAAGCGTGCAAAGGTGCATGGGTGATTCTGCCGTATGGTGAATGGAATTGTATATATTACATTGAAAATGATTGCCATCTATTGAAAGCATTTTATTTGGCATTTAATGCAATTGCTTATTCTTCGCACTAGTGGACGTGAGGAAAGGTGCAAGGGTGGAAGAATGGAAGGGTACAAGGGTATAAGAGTACATGGGTTGCACAAGGTGCAAGTGTGCTTATGTCGTCTGGTGAATGGAATTATATATTATATTGAATATGATTGCCGTCTATTGAAAGCATTTCATTTGGCTCTTAGTGCAAATGGTAATTGGTTATAATATTAATATTATTATTATTATTATTTTAAAATTCTTATTATTTTATATATATATATATATATATATATATATATATATATACTTATATATTTTATAATATATATATTATAATATATATATATTATAATATATATATAATATTATATATTGTGTTATTAATACAATACAATACAATACATTACAGTAATATGCGCCACATTATGGCGTAATTCAGATAGACAAGTCTCCCTTTAATATCTTAATTTTAGGATTTTATTCCGTAGTATTTCGATACGCTGGAATGAACCACACATCGTATTTCAGTAGCAGGATTTTATGTAGTGCTGCAGGGTTCACCATCCTCATTTCAGTTTTATATGCTTTCAAAATATTTATTTAGCTAACTTTAGGGACGTGGAGGTCATATATACAAATATATATATATATATATACATACATATACATATATATATATATATATATATATATACATATATTTATAGTAGTGCAAGTGTGGAAAGTTGCAAGTGTGGAAGGAATTGAAGTTTACAGGGTAGAAGATACAAGGTACAAAGGGTGCATGGGTGATTGTGCCGTATGGTGAATGGAATTGTATATATTACATTGAAAATGATTGCCATCTATTGAAAGCATTTTATTTGGCATTTAATGCAATTGCTTATGCTTCGCACTGGTGGACGTAAGGAAAGGTGCAAGGGTGGAAGAATGGAAGGGTACAAGGGTATAAGTGTACATGGGTTACACAAGGTGCAAGTGTGCTTATGTCGTCTGGTGAATGGAATTATATATTATATTGAATATGATTGCGTCTATTAAAAGCATTTCATTTGGCACTTAGTGCAAATTGATTTTGGTTATATTATTAATATTATTATTATTAATATTTTAAAATTATTATAATTATATATAAATATATATATATATATATATATATATATATGTATATATATACTAATATATTTTATAATATATAAATACTATAATATATATATATATAATATATATTATATTATATATTGTGATACTTATACAATACAATGCAATACATTACAGTAAAATGCGCCACATTATGGCGTAATTCAGATAGACAAGTCTCCCTGGAATATCTTAATTTTAGGATTTTACTCCGTAGTATTTCGATACGCTGGAATCAACCACACATCATATTTCAGTAGCAGGATTCTATGTAGTGCTGCAGGGTTCACCATCCTCATTTCAGTTTTATATGCTTTCAAAATATTTATTTAGCTAACGATAGGGACGTGGAGGTCATATATACATATATATATATATATATATATATATATATATATATATATATATATATATATATCTATATATATAGAAAATATATAATATATATATATTTATAGAGTGCAAGTGGGGAAAGTTGTGCAAGTTGGATTGTGGAAGGATGGACAAGGTAAGGTACAAGGGTAGAAGGATTTAGAAGACTACAAACGGGTACAACGGTACATGGGTGATTCTGGCCCGAGTATGGTGAATGGAAATTGTATATATTACATTGAAAAATGATTGCCATCTATTGAAAGCATTTTATTGGCATTTAATGCAATTGCTTATGCTTCGCACTGGGGGACGTGAGGAAAGGTGCAAGGGTGGAAGAATGGAAGGGTACAAGGGTATAAGAGTACATGGGTTGCACAAGGTGCAAGTGTGCTTATGTCGTCTGGTGAATGGAATTATATATTATATTGAATATGATTGCGTCTATTAAAAGCATTTCATTTGGCACTTAGTGCAAATGGATTTTGGTTATAATATTAATATTATTATCATTACTATTTTAAAATTATTATAATTATATATATATATATATATATATATATATATATATATATATATATATATGTATATATATACTAATATATTTTATAATATATATATACTATAATATATATATATATATAATATATATTATATTATATATTGTGTTACTTATACAATACAATACAATACATTACAGTAAAATGCGCCACATTATGGCGTAATTCAGATAGACAAGTCTCCCTGGAATATCTTAATTTTAGGATTTTATTCCGTAGTATTTTGATACTCTGGAATGAACCACGCATCATATTTCAGTAGCAAGATTTTATGTAGTGCTGCAGGGTTCACCATCCTCATTTCAGTTTTATATGCTTTCAAAATATTTATTTAGCTAACGTTCGGGACGTGGAGGTCATATATACAAATATATATATATATATATATATATATATATATATATATATATATATTTATAGTAGTGCAAGTGTGGAAAGTTGCAAGTGTGGAAGAATGGAAGGTTACAAGGGTAGAAGACTACAAGGGTACAAAGGTACATGGGTGATTCTGCCGTATGGTGAAGGGAATTGATATATTACATTGAAAATGATTGCCATCTATTGAAAGCATTTTATTGGGCATTGTGCAATGTTATGCTTCGCACTGGTGGACGTGAGGAAAGGTGCACGGGTGGAAGAATGGAAGGGACAAGGGTATAAGGGAGTACAGGGTTTGGCACAGGTGCAAGGTGCTTATGTAGTCTGAATGAATGGATTAGATATTATATGAATATGATTGCGTTATTAAAGCATTTCATTGGGCACTTAGTGCAACATGGAGGATTTATTTGGTTATATTATTAATATTATTATTATTATTATTTTGAAATTATTATAATTATATATAAATATATATATCTATATATATATATATATATATATATATATATGTATATATATACTTATATATTTTATAATATATATATATTACAATATTTATATATATAATATATATTATATTATATATTGTGTTACTTATACAATACAATACAATACATTACAGTAAAGTGCGCCACATTATGGCGTAATTCAGATAGACAAGTCTCCCTGGAATATGTTAATTTTAGGAATTTATTCCGTAGTATTTTGATACGCTGGAATGACCCACGCATCATATTTCAGTAGCAGGAATTTATGTAGTGCTGCAGGGTTCACCATCCTCATTTCAGTTTTATATGCTTTCAAAATATTTATTTAGCTAACGTTAGGGACGTGGAGGTCATATATACAAATATATATATATATATATACATACATATTCATATATATATATATATATATATATATATATCTATATATATTTATAGTAGTGCAAGTGTGGAAAGTTGCAAGTGTGGAAGGCTGGAAGGTTACAAGGGTAGAAGACTACAAGGGTACAAAGGTACATGGGTGATTCTGCCGTATGGTGAATGGAATTGTATATATTACATTGAAAATATTTTGCCATCTATTGAAAGCATTTTA
>CAJHZI010000379.1:77500-225000 GCA_905160935.1 Enchytraeus crypticus | reverse complement strand
TATTTGCCATGGACCTACCGTTAGGTAGAGCATATGTATATACATATATATAAATATAAACATATGTATATATATATATAGAAATATATATATAAATATAAATATATATATGCGTAGGCCTAGATATAGTGTATATGCGGTATATATACATGTATGTATGTATATATTATATATACATGTATATATAATATATATATATATTTATATTCAGATATATATATAGCATAAACATATATATATGTATATGTATATATATATTATATATACATGTATATATAATATATATATATATATTTATATACAGATATATATATAACATAAACATATATATATATATATATATATATATATATATATATATATATATATGTATATTATACGTATAGCTGTAGATGTAGCACTGGAAAATTACTTTTCAATAAATGGCGGTTAATAACAGACTACTTGCAATTGATACCATACATAACGCTTGTTATGTCCGGATTACTGAAAAATAGACCAACCGTTAACCGATTGTGCAGTAAACCTGAGTAAGGCAACGGGAAGCCACCATGACTTAGCGCAGCATTTGAAGAAAGGGATATCTAGTTGAGATGTTGATTGTTGTTTCCAGAGTACGAAAGCAGACTCGGAGTTTGTATATTTAAATGTACTTTTAAGACTGCATTTTGACAGAACCCAATAGAGATACAATATATGTCTTTCTGTAGACACAGAATTGAAATACAATTTCCTTAGATATTTTTTTTATGTTCTACTTTGTTACGTTTTCTACCAGATTTACCTTTTAGACAAACTTTGAAGTAAGAGACCTATACGTCCAACTGAATATGAAATGCTTAATTAACATGGATTGTGTTATAGAAATGTTACATCTTGATAATTTAGTACGTAGAAAACACTAGTAGTTAATAGCGATAAGTCAGTATACAATTTCAAACAGAAAATAAACAACTAACAGTAAAATATTGATTGAACGACTGCCTGTGGGGCAGTATATATAGAGAATATTATTTCACAGTTTGCTAACTTTCACTATTTTTGCAAATAATATTTTATAACTCGATCCAGGGACTCCCTGTAGGACTGTCATCTTCTATGTCGTCGTCTGCATGTATGATCCGGGGATCAGGATGTATTACTTTACTGGGACAGTAATCTCCTTCTACATCGTCATCTGCATCTGGAACTTGGCGAGCAGGAGATATTGCTTCACTATGACTCTGATATTCTTTGACTGTATATCCGCCTCGTGAAGAAAGTTTGGCAAGATTTAGTTCAGCAGTAGAAATCTTGGGTGTGCGCAAATTTCGAGCTGCAGATAGTTTCATTGCACCATCAATTGCGGTTACGTGAGTCATCAAGAAATCATCCACTCTGAGTGACACCTGTTTATGACCAAAATTCTATTTTCTAAATCATTGAAACTACTTTCCACTGGCGCACTCGAAGCCATTACATCTCCGTATTTGAAAACAGGAATAATTATGGCTGACTATGGTCAAACGAAGGACTCACAATAAAAATTCGCATAAACAGAGCTCCTTTTTTCGGTGTATGGCTTAGATTTAAATGAAAAGTTGATGAGTCAATTTGACATAGGCTAACTGTCGGAAAGAAAATTCAAAGCTGCTAACATAGAAGGGGAAATAAAGATTTGAATTAGTTTGTTGAAAGGTAATCACTGCATATCATCAATATCACACTGCAGCGTCGACATATCTAATGATTGAGATTGAATCTTCACG
This sequence comes from Enchytraeus crypticus, assembly GCA_905160935.1. Taxonomy (NCBI): domain Eukaryota; kingdom Metazoa; phylum Annelida; class Clitellata; order Enchytraeida; family Enchytraeidae; genus Enchytraeus; species Enchytraeus crypticus. Next base: position 223,252 of record CAJHZI010000379.1, on the reverse strand, counting down.
CTACATTGCAAAACTTAACTCATCTAAGCGTCCACTTAATGAGTTGGCTTAGATTGACACGTTAAAATTATCCATACCCACGGCAATCAACAAACTGAATAAATATCGAACCCAAAACAACAGTATAAGTTTAATTGAAAACGGGTGTCGTGGTGGCTTACCCCAGAACTTAATATGCGATTATCTCTTGAACTGCATTAGCTCAAAACTAAATTTCAAAGGCCCATTTCAGCCCAAAATGAACCCAAAACGACGGCATAAGTTTAATTGAAATCGGAGATGGTGGGGGGGGCTGAGTTAATGCTAGCCCACACCAAATAATCCTGAATAACTCCGAATCGGTGCTAGCCCAAAACGAAATTTCAACGGCCCATTTCAGCCCAAAACGAGCCCAAAACGATGGTATAAGATTTACTTAAATCGTAGTTGGTGGGGGGGGGGCTGACCCCAGAACTTCAAATGCGATTATCTCTGGAACCGCACTAGCCCAAAACGAATTTTTTCAACGGCACATTTCAGCCCAAAACGAGCCCAAAACGCTGATGTGATTTGATTTTTAAAAATCCGTGGTGGGGGAGGGGGCTAAGTTAATGGACCGGGTTAGTGGCGCAGTACAGGCCAGCAACATTGAGTTGTTGTTATGTGTTCTTTATGGTTGAAGAGTGCCGGCGATTTGAAATGTCTGTATTGTACATAAGATTGATCATGATAAGCAAGATGTGGCTAACAGCTTGTGCGATATAGAGCTTAACAGTGAATAGCATTTATCAATAGTTAATAATATTATCTGTAGTATATGTGTAGTATTCAGCTATCTATTTAGGAGCTAGTTTTAAAAATTAAATGCCGTTTTGTGGTTTGCGATATGAATCTCTCAATTGCATGACTTGAGATATTTATCTAAAGCTACGTTTGCAAAATTTGTTGGGTATATAGTCTTCTTGGTTGCTAAACGTACACGTTAGAGACTTGACCTGAAACCAAAATCCTCAATATCCTTCCTAATAAGCACGCATGATATTAATTTCACAGCATTATTCAACAAAAGATATAGATTGTAGGCCTACGTTATTTCATATTCAATTACTAATATACATTACTTGTTTATTTATCATACGCATATCACAACTACTGTTGCTTATATGACTACAAAACCACTAGCTGGTGCCTTACTGTTTCTTACATGTTGCTTACATAGCTAACAAAATGCTAGCTAATGCACGACTGTTGCATATATGACTATACTAAACCCAACCACCTAACCGCAAGCTAATGCATGACTGCTATTAATGTTATATGACCAATTAGCATAACCAACCAACTGCCTTTCAGATTTTTCATGCTCAAAAGGCCACAGAACATGGCAGTCAGTATAAGATCATATTTGAACTCAAATTCTATGCAAAAAAGCTCCTTAAAATAGCGTCAGTGTCTTCAATTTTGCACTATCAGTAAATATATTTTTTATTTTTGTGGAGCTTTGCGTCTGTATACAGCTATTTACAAAGCTGTAGAATCAATGGCGTCAGACGAACCCCTCTGGAATCCCACTATTCAAAATTTAGTTTTTGACAGCCGACGACAATCATAGCGGCAGAAGTTTGGGCTGGACTGCGCAACTGCACTTGTGTGCACTTCTACTTCACCAAAATTACATCCATATAAACAGGAGAGCAAATATTTGCCAACTGGACTACTGCTGAGAAATTTTCATTTCCTATTTCCAGAACGACTGAGTTTATTTCGAAAGCAGAGAGAACTGCGTAGAATCAGATTCAGTGTTAGAGGTCTCATACTAAACTGAACTTCATTTGGTCACTGGCACTCGAGAGCACAACGCTCTCAATTCTTATGATTTAACGCCCGATACTACACTGCGAAGAATTAGGTAAGTGTTATTTCGAATGTGCCAGTAACGTTTAAATTGATTTCAGCCAAAGTCCAGTTACCGCTTAGCTTTCGATACTTCAATAAAAATGTTAACACTTTAAAACTAACCCGACTTTTCGGCGTCTGGCAATTCTTGTTAAATTCCTGTAATAATACCGTCAGTGGTTTCTCATAAAAAATAACATCTCTTTGGCTAGCAGTAGTTGACAGGATCTTAATTTAACTTAAAGACGCCAATGTTCGCTGCCGTAGATTTGTTCACCGTCGTGTATTTATCGTCGTAAAATCGCAAAAATATTTGACTGTTTCGAATTAACAAAACCCGTAATCTCCGATTCGTATGCTTTAATGCATTTGCATTTTTATGCTAAAATCGCCATTAATTACGCTTATCTATCTAGTTTCTAAATTAATTTTTCCGAATTTGACATCTTTGTCAAACTAATTGTGCGATAATGAGTCAATGACAAATTTATGGTACTTCTGATAATATGAACATGCAAACATAATATAATTGATAGACTATTTGATCGCTAGATTAATAAGAAATTAAAGCCCGTTACCCTGACGGCCAGCTCCACAGACGTACGAGATGACTGCCTCAGAGCCCATGTAGGACGGTTGAGTGACGTTAGGGCAGACACTGCTCATGTTCTGAACACAGGCTTCCGCTTCAACGGTTACACTATCACAAACACAAGTATTGATTTATTTATTAACTGGTCGTTTATTGGATGAGGATAAGCCACAATGTTATAAGCTTATATCTCTTGTACAGAACTGCAGAACAATTACTCAAAATATTAGTAAATCATTCAGTCGCTTAATAAATCAATTAGTTGGAGATTTACGATGTCCTATCGGGCTAGTATTCATAAGTTGCGATCAACATACATGTACATGTAATATAAGCCTCGTTTAAAACTTTCTATCTTAAATTGGAATGATTTTCTGTATTGCAGATTGTGTACCTTTTTGGACCCTTTTAATTTTTATTCATCGGCTTGGATCAATGTAATTGGTTCAATGGTGTTGGATGTTGTCGTTAACGACAGCAGAATTCCAATTGGTGTTGTTTTTGTGGCTTCATTAAATGCAGACATAGTTTAGAATTATGCTTTACGCTGCAATTACAATAACGTTAGCTGCTATTACACATAAGCTATAGGACCTATAGTCCTAAACTTTGATGAACCAATTGATCTGATACATATATAAGTCATTGCTCTTCCAATCAGTGCCTTTATTGTTTTCTCTTAAAAGTATGGAATGAATGTCCCTTCAGTTGATCAATTGTTCACTTATTATGAACCAACGTTTACAAATATCTAAAGTATCGCGCATTCGCTGGTTACTTATATTTTATTGCAATGCTCGCATCTGAGCTCCTAAATCTCTGAGCTGTCCACCTGTAATGATGTAAGCTGCTCGTTTCTGGTGAAGATTTAATTCACCTTACGATGTGCACAGATTCCACGTTTCACTGGCCTAACACTGTAATACTCTTAAGAGAAACTGATAGTAAAGGAAGGTTAATGAGTGAGGAAGTGTAAGAGAGCTAGTGAGGAAGAGTAAGAGAGCTAGTGAGGAAGAGAGAGAGAGAGAGAGAGAGAGAGAGAGAGTATTTGAGATATAGTGAGGGAGAGTAGGACTACAAGAAGGTTAGAAATGGCTAGAGTCTTTTCGAATGGCGGATAGCGTCATTGATGTTATACCCTTAGGGTCTGTCTTTTTTGCAGTTTCAACAAGACGTCCTTATAGATTACCCTAGGGAAATAATGTGTCAAAAAATTGGAAGATATTAGTACTGTAACTCTACTGTAATGTAAATGACATCGACAAAAACAATTTTCATGGATCCAAAAAGAAGTTTAAAGAATAAAATTGGGATCTCCCTCTATTGCACATTATAACTATATTATACTTCGGTAACGCCAGAGTGATTTAAAGATCAAACACTTTACTGTAGGCCTACAATGATCATCCACAACACCGTTCGTCACTTTTAAGACATATAACTATCCATTTACCGTTCCTGTTTATGTCTGAAATTAAATTATCTGGTCTGCTTCGCTGAACGTCGAATTTTACTCTCTCCAGTTTTCTGCTAAATGGAAGATCCAAAGTATATATTCCTACTCATTTGGCTGCTTTTAACGCTCCATAAAGAGCACTCCATCGATCAACGAGTTAAGCCCTTCACAAAAGGCGATGCCTTATACACATTTTAATGTATGAGGCTTGGGAATAATATGATTTCTGAGGTCGTTTCCCGTTGACTTCCTCAGTTCTTGATCAGTCGTCTCTTATATATATATATATATATAATATATATACATATATATATATATATATATATATATATAATATGACACGTGCAGTTATGGTTGGTCTTTTCTTCAACGTCCAGGACGCATATCGGATAACCCGGAAACAACACGGTAACATCGAACTTATGAGAGTTAATACAATTCAAGCAATGAAAATTATCGTTACATATATATACTGGCTATATATGCATGTATATAATTATACATATATATATAATTATATATAAAAATACATGTACAGTATAATATATACAGTATGACTATAATATAGGCCTGTATATTATATATATATATATATATATACTGTAATCGTTCAAGTATGCATTCCTGGATTTGTCAAATTTAAAGTGGGAGACAGATTAAGAAATTTTTACTGAAGTGTGGGATTGGCAAGCATAAGTGGAGGGGTCAGGTCAAGGAAAGCAATAAATGCCTAACGCTATTGAATTACATCAAATATAGATTCACAGCAAACTGTAACATTTTCTCCATCTCCATAGTTACAGACAGGTGTTCGGATACATTATGCTTCTTTTTCTACAATAGCCGATCGGAAGTTTATTTAATTTAAAATATAAATTTTCAAACAAATATACCTACGCTTAAATTTACAAATAGCGAGACATTTACATGCGTGATTAGGCTTATATAAATCAATATGTAAGTCAATATAAGTCCTGTATAACGTAATCCTTATATTATAATTATTAATATTATATTATATTATTATTATATTATTATATTATATTATTATATTATTATAATTATTTTATTATAATATAATATAGTGCTATAATTTAAGGCCTTTATAAGTGAATATGATTTGCAACAATGACTCGACAACTACACGAATTCATCAGCAGCTTTATCCTCCCTCTAAAGAGAAAAATGGCCTTCAAAAGTTATCAATATTTAACCCAAATATCATAAAGTATTTACAACTATCTAAAGTAATTCTGCATAACATATGCTATTCTTAAAGCAGTTCTGGTATGATTTACGCACAAAAAATAAAAATTTAAAATATACTGTCATAATTTATTATTAATAAAGTAGACAATGAGACACCCCATTACAACTATGTTTTTACAAATATGCCATCAGTCAGTTTTACAACATAATTTAACATAAGTAGCTTACCGACAAAGAATTTTCAAATCTGTATCATTCCATCTCGGAAAGAAAACTCCATCTTCAGACATCTGCTTGAAAGATCGAGATGCATGGACTTCATTATAACAGGAATTGACATTACACGCCGAAATAGTGCAGACATCTGAGAAGAAATCAGAAACAGCAAGGTCAAAGCTATTTATCCACAGTTTCTATAACATAATATAAAAGCAATTATTAAAGTGCTACCGTCATCAATGACAAGATCGAGCTCTATTCATACAAATCCAATTCGGTAGCAAAAGAAACTCCAAAAACGGTGCAAATTTCAAAACAGTCCAATGATAATGGGAACTAAAGAAAAGGAGGTTTACGTGCTAGTCGCAACTCATGGTCACTGGATGGAAAAGCTAGACTGAAACGGTAGGTCTTCAACTGCCTATAGAACTGCTCATAGGAGAGTGCAAGGCTGATGGGTGCACAGTAGAATGCGAGACTGGGAATTCAGCTGGGCATCATTACAGCCAGTGACTATTCAAAGCATTTATCAAATATTTATAATTATTCTGAATTTATTTTCTACAGATTGGATTGCACTAATTAGATTGCATGATTGCATCTTGTAGTCATGGTTCAAAATTGTGTCAAAACGCTAAATATTATATTCAAATATGTAAATAACTAAGAATTCTAAACAAAAGTTTTACATAGGCCTATAGGCGTTCAATAATTACGTGAGAACTATTAAGTCGAGATTGCCAGTAGCCTGCAGAAACAAGCCATGACCACAAAACTGAAAACTCATTATTGCTACTGAAAATATCACGAATTATAATATTAATAAGTGTCGTATTATTGCGCAAATCGCCATACTACACACAACCTTAATGAAACATTCTCCACAAAGCATATACCTGTAGTTGCTAGAATTTTTGATGTTCTTAAGAGGTATATCATATATCAGATTTTACATCATCGGATGTTCATCATCAGATTCTACATCATCGGAGGTACATCATTAGTGGTACACCATAAGAGATTGTGTTAGACTTTAGAAGTAAATCGTAATTATAATAGGCCTACATGAAAAAATCAACAGAGCTAGATTATTAAATAATTCTAGAAGTTTCAAAATAAGCATAAAATACTGAAATAAAAGTAAATGAAGAAAATGTTGAGGACTGCTGCTACATAGAATCAGGATCATTCGTTTTAGAAATCAAACCCAATTATTAATTATTTTGTTTTTAACAATTTAAAAGGTGAAATTAGATATCTCTAATAAATGAACCAAGCCTACTTAACGAATCCAAGCTGATACGAAAGTATTTAATTGAATTTTAAATAAACTCAACAAGGCAATTTGCTATCTCGTATTTAAATTATGAGTTCCAGTGTAGGTGAAATTAACTGTCTGTGGTTACCGTATTAAGCAGACCAAAAATATCCGTTTTTAGTTAAATGTATAAAATGGATAATAAGGCTGTAATGATATCAATAAGCTACAATATCCTCATTGATCCCGTCTGTATGATTAAGCGATGGTTGATGGATGTAGCTTGCATAATTCAATTGTAGGTTGGTTTAGTTTAATTATTGATAGAAAATAGCTTATTTTGGAAAATGTTAGTCTAATAGGCTGCTCTCTCTAAGAAACTGCGTAGTCAAGTAACATTAAACTACATTCATGACTATAGTATGATTAATAACTTATGAAATAAAGCCAATTGCAGCAATATAATTTTTTAATTTTATTAGATTTTATCAAAATAACATTAGCCTATTAGCTTCCAAATGGTAATAGTAAAAATAAGAAATTATTAAACTACTTATTTTTTATTTTTAAAAATTACATAAGCTATAAACCTCGGTGTTGAATGAGACAATACACAAAATAATTCATAGTATTACTATAATTAGTATTAATAATACCAAGAAGGAAGTGCTTAAATTAAACGCTCATGATTTCTTTGGGATGATAAAAGAGCTACAAGTATTTACGTTCAGTTGATGTTAGTGATCTGTGTCCAGAGAAAACTGAAAAGTCAGTCTCTTTTATTCCATTTGAAATCCTCTTCGATAAATTGATTTGGAAACAATTTAAAACGTTCGATTGTTGAGCTAAGCAGTAAACATCCTAGAAAATGTCAATTCCTTGATTTTCTTTTGATAGTAAAACACAGCAGCCTTTCTTTAAAACTATGATGGAAACTCTTCCAATAGGAGTAAATATAATTTTTACTCGAGTGTCTCAGTTTAAAAAAATAAGTATAACTTAATTTAAATATTAAAATTAATTTTTAGCTTTTTAACTGAGTATGTAAACAAATTATATGGAATTTCAGAGTGAGTTTTGAATATCTTAAATCATCTTTTAATGTTCATAAAATTGCATAACATTATGAATTACACTAGAAATTTGGCTACAGTTGCTTTCTATAAGGTTACCTGGTTAATTAAAAATCTTCACGTTTAACTTTTTGCTGATTGTCTTAAATGATTGTCTTAAAATATACCCTATTACACTAGAAAAGTACTTAATAATAGCTATAAATTTAACTTGGCACCATTACAAAACATTTCATCATTACAAATTCAAACTATGATACCATAAGTACACTATTAAATTTTAGATTGACTACAAATAATATTTGCACGATTTATAAAACAAATTTGTAACCATCATCATTAATTTGTTACATAGTAAAGCGTTCGCATTTTCACAATGAAAGGGTTGGTTCTAATGTTGGTATGCAATATAACAACAAAAACATCAACACCGAAATTTTAGTGCTACTGTTGTCCACGACAACATTGAGTTCTATTAAACCACTGTTCTATTGTTGGCCTCAATTCAAGTACACTGCGTGGGTGGTTAGTAGCGATCAAAGGGAAAAGTCTTTAACAGCCTATGAAACTGTTAATGAAGAAGGAATATGTCAATATCACGCCTGAAAACTGCAATTATGAACATTCTGAAGGTAGAAGAGATGTTTTGCAAAGACGGTTCAGGTATAGGCCTAATAGTAGAAACTGCAAAACTAACCGGCTGATGCATAGTATTACAATTTATTATTTAAGTTTCGAGATAAACAAATTGTGGAAAATTTAATCATTTCACAGTATAAACTGACTAACGATAATATGAATGCAATATTAAAAGCGAGAATAGCTAGAAGTTAAGAACCACTATAACATTGTGATCCAGAGGTAACAAACTAGTTTTAGAAATCAGAGCTTGTTTAATTCAATGTTTCATCTTGAGGGGTGCAGAGTTGCTGCCTTATGAAACCTATTGTACTCGCCGTTGTTAAGCATTGGTATAAAATTGTTCAGGTACGATTAATATTGCTATCAGCTTAAACGGTCCACATACTGCAAACTCTAAATCACTGCATAAAAACCCAAACTAAATGAATTCTGAAATCAAACTTTTCGAGTACGTTGTCAAGAACAATGGCATACTCTGCACGTATATTAAATGAGTGGAATTCATTTGAAAGGAGCAAATTAGTAAATAGATTTTCTCGATACAGACAATGTTTCAGCTGGAATTTTTGTTGTATCTTAAATTGATGTTATATGATAGTGACAGTATCTGGACTGTATCCACTTATTGGGAATTATTTCACTTCTACAGAAATTTTCTCGAAGGCAACTATATTTCAGCAGCGAATTTTCAGGATTAATTCAATTTTTGACATTTTTGTAGCATTTTGTCTCCAATGACTCAAAAGCTTTCAGGTTTTAGCGATCTAAATTATTATGATATCAGTGTGACAAAAATATTCTCGGAATACTTTTTACATCATTAGGCAGATGGTTGAACTAAATTCATAGACAACGCAATATGTGAATGAGTCAGCATTCCTGAGATTTTATAAATAAATAATAAAAATTTGCATTAAAGGCGAAAAATTGAACTCTATTTTTCATCAATTAAGCAGAACTTGAATAACTTCGCGGAGGAGCATGCAGGTTTATTTACTCTTTTAATATTTGCACATATAACAAACATAAAAATTGAAAGGAAACGATATCAAAAGAGATTAAAACGAGTGAGAAGGCCCTTTTGTGGTAATCTTATTCTTCTTGATTATTATTCTATTTGCTAGTTAAGTATGTTTGTACTTATTGATGTTACGACCAGATAAACACGTAAAAAGGATAGAGATGCAAAAATTAATGAATGAATATACATGTGAATATATGAGCTATTGATTGTTTTTGTTTTGACTGATTAAGTGATGATTGATTAACTAATTGATTAAGCAATTAATTAATAAATTTAATGACTGAGCTTGGTAAATTAAATCATTAGAAGCCCTGCCGCATCATATAGGCCTACATTAAAATCCAGATTATGGTTAGATTATAGTTATACATTGCGTCTTACCATTGTACAGGAACATCCACAGAAATAATACTAAAACAGAAGACTTGAGCCAGGAGATAGTATCCATTAAATTCTGTAATCGATCCATTTTCTTGCTTCTGACCACAAAAACTGTGTGTAGTTTTCCTTTATCTTTCTAAAAATCTTAATTCTATCAAAGGAAAACTGAATTAGTCTTATTTTAACTGATAACTTAGATTCTTCAACGGTTTAGCTTCAAACCCGTTTATTCTAAGTTTTCTGTACGATGGTTATTCTTTCAATGTATAATATAGAGCGTCCATAATTATACCAAATTAAAGATAAATATTAGAATCAAAATTAGAATCATATCTAATTCACTTTAGTTATAATTCAATCATACACAAGAAACACACCTAGAGAAAGTAAAAATGGAGTAAAAAGGCCTGCAGGCACTAACATGCAAGGCCTTTTTAAGACATAATGACTAGGAGACAATCTGTGGCGCGTGTGTGGAGCGCGAGTCTTCGACTCCTTGTTCACTCCCCCCTCCAGTTTGAATGCTAAAAAATGTCCTGCTAACATGTAACTTTTACAAATAAATATCCTTAGTGCGGTTTAAAACTTTGTAAAACTTCATAGTCTCAGCACAATCATGATCTCATGGCTGGAGCCAGTGACAAAGTCGGTAAGATATTCGGCAGCGGAACAGTATGTGCGGGGTTCAAATCCTGAGCTCGCCCGTCACTAACTGACATCGCTTTGGAGTAAGGAAACTAACGTTAATATTAGCTTTATCATATGTTTATATATATTTATATATAATGTATATAATAGCATAAATATACAGATATAAACAACAACATAAATAAACAAAAATGATCTAAAACATTTGCAAATATAAATGCACCGAAGATTTAACGTCAGTGCAGCTATCTGTCGACGCCACTTTGCACAAAATAACACAGTTCATCATCTCTAAAGATGATCTGGTAGCCATGGATATTTGTGTTATATACAAATCATTATTCAATTTATTTTACACAATACCCCATGTCAACAATATTTGCTTTCCTAATTCTTATGTTTTTATACATTTCGCTTTCGCTTAATTAAACAGCAACAATTGCGCTTTGAATAGAGCGTTATGACTATATGGATGTTTATCCTCTTCTAATCGGCCATCCGCAGATAACACAAGCAGTCAAGCACTGACAAATAACACAGCCGGATAGCGTAGACACGTAACATTCATGTAACGTTATCTGTCTGGAAAAACGGCCAGCGTATTATGCGCTATTTGTCTAAGTTATCTGTCTGCGTTATCTCTCCGTGGCTTCTGTCTGTGTTATCTGGCTATGTTATCTCCGTGATGTCGGTCGTTGTTACATATCTGTGTTATCCGTCTGTGTTATTCATCTGTGATCTCTGTCTGTGGCTTCTGTTTGTGTTATCTAACTGTGACTTCTGTTTTTGTTATCTAACTGTTACTGCTGTTCTTGATGCCACTTTTGATATCGGTTTGTGATACCGGTCTCTAGAAGTTGTCTACATTTCGTCCACGTAAGACAAACAAATAAAATGAGTTTTAGACACGAACGATCCATTAGCCGACCATCAGAAGGTTTGCGATCCAGCATAACTGATCAAAATCTCTCTCTCTCTCTCTTAGTGCACTGCCTACTGGCAGGTCCATGGTATATAATGCCACCACTCTTCTCTGTCTTCCGCTTTCCTCTTCATTTCCACATATGCGTGGGTCTTAAAATCATCTAACATACCTAATCTCGGCCTGCCCCTGCCTCTTTTCCCTTCCATTCTACCTTCTATGACTTCTCTAATAGACCTTCCCCCAAAGAATATGTCCTATCCATCTCTTCTTCCTATTTCTTAATACATTTATCAGCTGCCTATCTGTACCAACTCTCTCCTGAACTTCCTCATTTGTAACCTTTTGAGTCCAGCTAATCCTCTCCATTCTTCTCCAAATCCGCATTTCCAATGCCTCCAGTTTCCTAATATCTTCCTTCCTTAAGGTTCATGTTTTACATCCATACAATAGTGTGGTCCAAACCAAAATTTTCATTATCTTTCTCTTTATCTTGATCAAATTATTAACTAATATTCTCCAATATCTCATATTGGCTATTTACTACTTCCATATATCTTAATGTCTAAAGCATAACCGTTTAGAGTCTGCATCTGTACCAATTATATTGCAGCAGGATTCAACGCTGTCATTTTTATTGCCTCTAGTAAAATGTTACTGCTAAGAAACCAATAGGCCTAATGAATAAAGAAACAAATAAAAAAACGATTTTTGCGGTTTATAAATCTAAAATTCTAAAACTTTAATATAAAGTGCTCAAATTATTTGGATCTAGTTTACTTAATTTTCAATACACCAGTTTATTCAAGATTTTGCTCTCAGATAGCACTACTGCAAATAATTCATCTTAGGACTGGTTAATGACATTTTCGTGAATGAATTTGATGTTTAAGTCATTTGAACGATACAATTGGGGTTCATTTATCGTCCGAACTTAACAAGCAGAGGATTCTGAGACACTGACTTTAAGTATCTCGTTATGATTTACGATGTACGTGAAACCAGGCATCCTAGCCTGAATGCCTATTAGTGGTTTCTAGCCTTCAAGGAAATGGGAACAGTAGGACGTATATGTAGAGTAGATGAATAGATCATCATCAGTCAATCTTGGTCACTACTTCTCTCTGACGTTTCTCGGACTAATGGCAGATTATTACCGGGAACGACAAAAACAAGCACCGGCTAAACTAACAGTCAGGCAGTTCGTTCCCGGAGCTTAGAGAAACAGAAATGATGAATGATTCAGTGTATTTTAACATTACAAGCAGCTTAAACTGAATATCTCATATCATTAATTTGAAAATTAAATTTCGTTTGAATACAATAAATCAAATATACCAATTAAAAGATCTAATTAACACATTTTAATCGTAGTTTGCTACATCGTGTATGAATGAATGCTAATAAACCAACAATTTGATTATTTAACAAACATAATATTAAAAAATGACTGTAAAGCAGTCCGTAACTGGACAAATATATTTATATATCGTGCAATTCTCCGCTCTTCTATTCAAACCTGCTCAGAATTTAGCAACTCTGTTTAATACTGAATACCAGGTTCCTTGTAAAATCGACATAGAAAGTTACGTAAAGTAAGGCGGCCTGTATGTAACCTGTATAACCTAGAAGTGTTTCGTCATTTAAAAAAATTATTTTCTTCTGATATATTGGAAATACTATAATAGAAATAGTATTTTGTCTGTCACCACTGCGTTCCCTAGTGGAACCTAAAGATATATACACCGGCCTTCCACTCTTAAAAACAGATAAATCAGTATTGTACTGCCTTGCAATGCAACAGTATGAAGCGATCCGAAAGCGATCTAAAGACGGTGCAAATCCAAGGCAAGAGCGTCATATTGATGAATAATGGAAGCAGTTAAGTTTTTAGCTTGCACAGGAAAGTGTTAATACAATTACCAGATCAGAGATCTTGTGATAGAGAATGTCATAATATTGGAGCAGAAGAAATGAAGGTGAGTCTGCCAACGTCAGATCTAATCATCTAATGACCGGTATACTGGGGATAGTAAGCTGATCTGAGAGTAAAATCTCGGACATTCACTGGACTGGTTATACGGAAAATGGAATAAATTGCCTAACGGTTTAACATGTGGTATTAAAAAGTGATAGATATCAACATAGTTGATCATTTCACTATAATGCGTGTTTACTTTTTAAGATTTTTAATGCAGGAGCGAAGACTACGAGAGGGTTTATAGATTGATAACAGGTCAGATTCATGAAGATAGGATGGTTTGCCTTAATTTAATTCGTTGAAAGCTATGGACTTTCGTTGATCTTGTTATTTCAATAGATGCCAGTATAGTTAAATTTTACACTTAATTTTCTTTTGCAGTGGAAGTTTATCGGACCTATTTCTTCCATATTTATTAATTAAGTTTGTTACCATATTCTTTAATACTGCTATATATTTATCACATTAGTTTTTCTCAGAAGATTATATCTAAAAATCACAACAACTCTGAAATATGTTAATGAAACTTATTTTATCCATTCAAAAGTTCACTTTAAACCGGTCGGTTGCAAATTATGCACTTTTCTCTTTTGTTATCTTTATAAACCAAAAGGGGATTGTTAATTCCTTCTCTATTCAATAGTACATTTAAACATTCTGGTTACTAAATTCGTTTTCACTGCGCAATGAGAGACTTGTGTTTTCAGCGCGTGTTATGATTCTCACAGAGATTTTGCACTGCGGCCATGAGCTGATGTCTATTCGGGTTAATCCATAATGAATGTCAGCATCGACCCATGAGGGTATATGTTGATGCAGGCTCATCTAGAAGTTGTCGACTTCAATCATTTTATACAACGGTGTATAATATTTCAATGCAACGAAAGGACATAAATTAGTGAGAGGATTTCAATTATTGAATACTGCTCAGTATGACAAAATTACATCCCTTAAGAAAAATCTCTTTAAAATTTCAGATTTGGTTTTGTTATTACGGGCATGGACATATGTTGATGAAATATGTCTACATAAATTAGTTTTGATATTAAATTTTAAACTAGTTAAAAGTTATCGCAAAATTTCCAAATTCTTGAAATGATGTACCAGTATTTTTTACAAAAACACAGAATTTTAAATTTGTATTGATTAATTTTGAGTAAAAGCTGTTGACATGAAGCATTGTTGGCAAAATATCAACAGATATTTCAATTAAGTGACTTAAGGTTTTTGGCGCAACTAGAGTCTTTTCAAAACATATTATGTTCTTGGAATGAAACAAATGAAATTGTGGAACAGTCATTCAGGGGTTATCTTGAAACAGCTAAATACGTAGCATATTCGTTACTAGCTGGAGAACAACTAATTACTTTTAAAAGAAATTTGGAACAGTTATATAAATATTCAATTATTTTCAGGAGTATCAGTTTTGGCCAGTTTCTTCAATCTGGAATTTAATAAGTACTTTCCAGAGAAATTAAACTCCTTGCGGTTGCGTATTCTGCTTAAGCCCATAATATTAAATTTTCATTTAATTATTTAAATTTAGCTAATTTAACATTTTTCTTAACAGACTTCCAATTTAAGTACCTCACTTAAAGAGCTTACTTAGAGAACAGTGGAGGCGTTATATACCATGGACCTGCCAGTAGGCAGTGCACTAAGAGAGACTTAAAAGACCTTACTTACAGACCGTACAAAAAGTAGCATTATAATCATCATCATCATCATCTTCCCTTAAATTCCATTTGAACTAGGGTCGGTATACGAATGGACTTTCTTTTGAAGTTTTTCCATTCGTTTAAATTTTGCAACAATTTCTGGAGCCTAAGGGCTCGCCAGCCGAATGCCCTTTCTACAGTTGGTTTGGATCTTGATTTTATTACACTTTTATATTTATACGGTTGGTCTATTCTTCAAGCAACCAGGAGACAACACGGGAGGACTCTTAAGTTACAATATAAAAAACTAAAGTATTAGTTACTGTTCCATAATCAGATAAAGCATGCAATTTTGTGATAAAACATTTAAAGATCATCTTTGAAAGTGTATTCATGGAACATATTGAATAAACGATATCACTAAACTCTACAAATCGAAGACTATCGCCTATAAGATTGAAATTTTAAACTAGCAAGGAACGATTTTGCCACAATTTTGGCAATTTTATTTCAACCAATATCTAACACGTAAAGAAAACTATTTGCACTGTAGGTTCCCGGGCACTAAAAGATTTCATTCATCAAGATCACATTTAAGTACATTCTGAGAATTTAATATTTATCTCTGCTCTTCCACAATCACTGATAATGGCAGATTCTGACACGAGGGGGGCATCTATCACTGGAGGTTATGTTAACGCTATTTAGCGACTTTGTTAAGAACTGGCAGTGAACAGTCCATTCATCTTTCATTCTGGCGCTTGATAAGCATCGCTTCATGGAATTGAAAAGAAATCAGCGAGCAATGAGTTAAACTATCAGAGGGCATAGAGACAGCTTGAACCTCGATGATGGATGTAAACATTTATGGTTTACTCAAAAATCTGTTAAAGACTAAAAAAGCAAAGTTGAGCGTTTGTTAGCGTCGATAAGATTGAAACTACCACAAAATCTCTTGAAAATTAAATATTGGTAATGATATGGCATGCAGATGTTCTAGTGGTTATAGCTATTATTATTTGTGTCTTTTTTCTAGTCCGTTTCAATAATGTATATATTATGTTCATCCTTTGAGTGTTCTCTATTGTTCAGATTAGAATTAACATGAACTCTATTTTAACGCTTATCTATCAAATAAGGGATATTTAATGAAATAAAATATCTAATATAGACACATCATAAAACAATAGAGATAAGTTAAACGCAGTTTAAGAACCACAAGGAAAATGTCGAAGACTGAATTAGGCTTATATCCAGGGGCGGATCCAGGAATTCTTTAAGGGGGGGCCCGAATTTTTTTTCGAGAATGTACACATTTTTTGCTTAAACTCCGCCTTCTTTGGGACATGTGACGCAATCAGAAATGCTGAGGGGGGGGGGGGGGCTCAAAATGTTTTCACTGCTGTGCTCAGCTAGTAGAGTGAGTGTATCTTACCCCCCCCCCCCCCCCCTCCATCACTCAAATCCGCACTAAAATGAGAGGAAAACCTAAAATACCTAATTAAAATCCTACATTTGTTTTGGAAAAAAGCGGGTTAATTTTTTACCTCTCAAGGAACTCAGCGGATCTGGACGAATAATTGCAAAAGTGCCCTTAATTTTGTCGGTAGGGGGGAGCTTAAGCCCCTCTCAGCCAAGGCTCTTTGCATCACTGCTGCGGTACAGAGATCACATTTTTACTGGCACCTTTAATTTTTTCCTCTAATACAGTGGTTAAAGCGAAAATTGAGAGCTAGTGAAACGGTCAACATTTTTCGGGCCCCCTTCCATTTACAGGGCTCCTAGTATACAAAATATGGGCCCCTAGTCGCATATTTAAAAAAATTTTGATCTAGTAAAACTGATTTCCATCTCGTACCCCCCACCCTAACCACTACCCTTACAAACATACTGACACTAGAAATTGCCATAGAAACAATGAAAATCTAGTTTTAAAATTTTTATCGTCGGGGCTAAGGGGGGGGGGCTGGGCCCCCCTGGATCCGCCACTGCCTATATCACTTATCAACAGGCTTGACTATGATTAACTATGGTTCATTATTATTAAGAGTTTACGAATAGTTATTTAAACTGTTATTTGCTTTCTAGAATAATAAACATGAAAATATATGTGTTTATTTCAAAACTCTGACAATTACAGATAGATAACATACGAGCATATGATGCAGAACATACGAACATAGTTACAATAAATTCCTGGAAATAATGATGTAGTATTGCAAATAAAAGCAATGTAATTTACACATAGATTATAAATAATAATTAAAAACTTATTTTTACGATGAATAAAAGCAGAAAGAAGTTCAAAACAAGTTATTATAATAATATATTAATGATACTTCTTGTTCGTCAAGTATATCGCTTTTCTGTTCGGAGAAAATATTTCGTGAATTTAAAAGCGAATAGAATTTCTGACATGACATGATATGACATTTCGTAGCTTTGTAATTAAGAGATACCATTGAGGATGTCACTGTATACTATTTCGCGCTTATGACGACTTCTATCAAGCCTCGGGGATTTAACGCAAAGGACTTCAACAAGAACCTATCATGTTCATAGCTCAAACTGTCCTAGAGCAACAGTATACCGTAGGCTATACATCCTTTAGCTAAATGTCTACTTGAAAATTGTCGACAATGACATAAATATAGCTATAGGCTGCTGTTGGCTAAAAATGCTTACTAGTATCTATAAATGTTATGTGTATCATCTAGTCCTCGAATAGGCTAAATTTTCTCTCAGCCAATTAGCTTGCTCATTCACGTACAGTTTTGTTCAGTTTAAGTTTTTTTAAGTTTTTAAGTTTTTCCCTGAAGTTTTGTTTTTATTAAATAGCTTTTTAACACATTTATTTTATGTTTAATTAAGGTGAGTAGACAACAGACCCACATACAAAAGGAAATTGGTCTAAGATACATGCCTTAAAATATCAACAGATAAATGATGTAGACTTCCGTTTCATTTTTATGGCATAAAAATGGTGAGATGATAAATTTAACTAAAATGTAAAAATGGTATACACTAATTTTAACAAATGTAGCAACTATAACGTTAGCTACTTACGGCTATACAAGGTAGTCTAGTATAACAAATTCCGAAAAAAATTAATTTATCTAGCGCAAAAACTTTCAATATAAAAGATTTATCGTAAATGCCGGTAACTTGATATAGGCCTACTTTACATTTAAGACAATTTGTAATGAGTATTTTTAATGCAATTGTTCATAACAGAAAATCAAAACTTACTTTCACATAGGACTACGTATTGTTCTCGAGAAAATTAACAAATTTATAAATAAGTAAATTTAAAGCATTTTACTATCTATTGATCTACCTGTAAATGAAATGCTAAAAGAACTTGTCTTTAAACCTACAAAGCACTAAGATCCACACCAACGTCAGAAAGGTAGCTTGGTTGATGGGCGCCTAATCGCCACAAATTGATACAATACTTTCTATTCCCGACCCCAGTTAAATTGGGGTTCAAGGGAAGATGACAATGATGATTTTTTATATATTGTGCATATGTATATATACAGTATATATATATATATATATATACTGTATATATATATATATATATATATATATATATATATATATAATATAAGCCTAGTAGAACATAGTTTTATTTTTTATTGGAATGCTGTAGCTTTCAAAAATTATAATGTACATTTAGATTAGTTTGAAGTCTTATTTGCAAAATTTCTTCTTCTGAAGACTTTGAGAAATTTTGATAGTAGATCTATATGGAGTTTTGAAAAAGTTTTTGAGTGTTTGAAGGAACTAATTTTCCCATAGTCTTTATATTCTTCATAAGTTAACATTTTTATCTATTAGCAATTATAAATCTAGCATTACAACATTGCATTTCTCTTCATTGGACCTACATGTTCATTAGAGCTTATAATTTAATTTTAAAAATTTACCCGTAGAAAATAAGTTTTATCCTAAGCCTCTATGTCTAATACTTAAATCCTCTATGTCTTACACTTAAATAACTGTCTTAAATAATTGTTTTAAATAACTGTCACCGAAATATGTTTTATACCTAGAATACGCTATATTTTACACTTAAAACTGAGCAGAACTACGAAACTATCAAAGTTTACAGAAACTCTAGACTTTTATAGCTCGCCACTAGAACGCTGTCACGTCTGATACAGACTGTAAGATTTGTTGTCAACAGCGTCCACCCCGGATCTTAAATTGAGCGGATTGAACAGTTTATAGAGTAAAGTCTAGTATATAGCTTAAGCATCATTCAAATATATATATATATATATATATTATATATATATACATATATACATATATATACATGTATATATATATGTATATTTATATAGTATATATATATATATATATGTAAATATATAATACTGTACTGTATATGCATGTATATGATATAGGGCCTACATGTACATATCTTATATAATATATATTATATATATATTTTAAAGATATTAAAATATATGGTTTATATATATTAAAGTTATATTTGGCCTGTATATTAATATTAAATTTTAAGTTTATTATTTTTCTAAACATACAGGTATTATTATTCTAAATTTCACTATGCTGATGATACTCAGCTGTACATCTCATTTTCTAGCTCAGATTATTATCAGAAATTTCAACACTTTTCATCTGTTCTTGCCAAAGTTTATTCATGGTCTTACTGCGATCGTGTCACTGTCAATCCTTCTAAAACCGAATATCCTTTAATCGCCACACCCCAGAAAAGAACCAAAGTAGACAATTCTTCCATCTATTTTCAAAATCTTGCTCTCACACCTCCTCCCTAGGCTAAAAACCGTGGTGTCATATTTGAGGAAAAATCATGACTTCAAATCTCATATCTCATCTGTCTGTCGTTCATCTTTCTTCCAGTTCCGTCAACTCAGACAGATACGATAATTCCTTGATAAAGATTCATCCATAATTCTTGATAACTCATAATTCATTCTAAACTTGACTACTGTAGTTCATTGCTCTATGGCCTACCTTCTTCTCTCATGCGTTTGCAAAAGGTTCAGAATTCTCTAGCACGTGTTGTCTGTCGATCCTTTAGGCTGCAGGCCTCCTCTAGTTCCTTGCTTAATAATCTTCATTGGCTTCCAGTGGTTCAAAGAATTATGTATAAAATTGCTCTGTTAACTTTCAAAACACTTCTCTTTGGTAAACCGTCTTACCTCTCTGATCTCCTAATCCAATATCAAACTTATCGCAAGCGTCGTCTTTCCGATGCAAAAACTTCTCAAAATTCTTAATGTTTTCATTTTGTTAGATAGACATACGTTTTCTTTTTCAGGTCCTACTGTTTGGAACGCTCTGCCTCCTGATCTTCTCTCATCTTTTACTACTTCCACTTTCCGTTGTAGGTTGTCGCGCCATAGACTTTTTCATCTTGCCTAACTGTTTTTTATCACCGAATCGGCACCGTTTAAGATTTTTTCTTTCTCTTCAGCACATATTTTTCGGATCCTTCTTCGCTGTTAACATATCGTTTACAACAATCTCCCTTTGTTAGAACGTGCCTTCTAATTTCCACTTTGAATTAATATTTTTACTGGTGTTCATATTCCTCCTGCAGGACTTCCGATGTGGCTACGTATATTGGTGTTTCAGCTTATAATTACTCGAAGGTTTCAACGATAGAGAGCGACTCTGCTACGTGTGAATCTCCCGAGCTGTCGAGAGAGCTCGTGCTGCATGTAATGCTCTAGCAGAGAATAAGAGCAATGAAAAGCAATGAGAACAAGCGTCACAATATCTATGACTCTGGCTCCATTAATTTGTTGTAAAAATATATCAAATTATGCCAATATAAACAAGCTTAGAAGCTTATAATGTAGCGTTTACTTTTAATATTCTTACACTGAATTTATACAAATGCATTTGATATGAATCCCAAATCAAACCCAAATTATCAACTAGAATGAAATTTAAGTTTAACCTATGGGTTAAACTTAATATATGTATATATATATACAGTACATGTATGTATAATTATATAATTATATACATATTATATATATATGCATATATATGCATATATATATATATATATATACATGTATATATATAGACTATATACATGTATAGAGCAGTACAACACAGTGCATCACCACTTGCATATTATATAATGGGAAGAAATGCTGTCAGAGAAGCGACTGTCAGAGAAGAAACTGTCGAAGAAGCTACTGTCAGTGACTACCCGACTGCGTTTCAAACCAATAGTTTTATATTTATCGATATTTATTTTATTTATATATTTATTATCTATTTTGTCGGACACTCCTTTATGTTTCAGGCTTCGACAATATGGAACTCACTGCCAAATGATCTTCGATCTTGTAACTGTATAATAACTTTCCTGTGCAAGCTAAACCTTCATTTCTTCATAGGTCAAAAGTTTGAGCCTCTTGGAAGAACAAACTTGATATTCTTCTTATATATATATATATATATATATATATATATATATATATAATATATATATATATAATATAAATATATATTTTATTATATATATACATGTATATATATATGTATGTATATACAGTACATGTATATATAATTATATAATTATATACATATTATATTTATAATTATATATATGCATATATATATATATATATATATATATATATATATATATATATATATATATATAGACTATATACATGTATAGAGCAGTACAACACAGTGCATCACCACTTGCATATTATATAATGGGAAATTTAACGTCTTGTCCCTAACAAGTAGTTTACTGTCATACACTATCTTGCTGAGATTTTAACAAATAACCTCCTACTTATCAGAAAGCGTGCTATTCATTCGGCCATCCAGCTGACATAGAGTACCGTAAAATGGTTTAGTATACGGTGGATTTGGGTTCTAGAAGCAAGATCATCTCCAGATTGTTTATCTCTCATTTTCGACTGATAATCTCTCTTTTCCTGTACAAAGATTAGAGCGAATATTTTCACAAAGGCACGGGTAGTGTTTAATTTTAACGAGAATTTCAACTTCCTCAGAGATTTATCGTAAACATATGTCTAACTACTTCCGATACCCGTCCTAAGCTCACACACTTGCGATTAACAACGGTTTATTATTATTACGAGATTAATTTATATATTTAAGATAAACCTTCATATATACTGCATATGATAAACCACCAACCGTTGTGCGACTACTGTTTGTTAGTATTGCAACTAGTTGTGTAAATTACACGCTTATAGCACTTCTGTCCTGAAGTACAGGTAATTCTTAAACTTAATTAGTTAGAATTTTGAATAAGATGATATTATCAGGAAAAACGCTAGGGAACAACAGGAAGTGGGAAAAGGAAGCAGAAGTACGCCTCGTTTACGCGACATTACATCAGTCCGAGGTTAATACTCGGTCAGTGGAATCGACGTGGGGCCAATGATGCGGGATAGGGAACACATCGATATCGAATAAATATTCTTCCTCGTTTAATATCGAACATCCAGCGGTCGGTTCTAGTCCACTTGATCTTGATATCACCCGTGTCATTTATTAACTCAAACAACAAATATTCGTCGCACGAATGCAGCGTAATGTCAAAACAGTATGATGAACTTCACAAAGTCACATTGTAGCTTAAAAGTTTCGATAAAATAAAATGTTTCACATTGAGAGAAGACTAAAAATAGAGCTAGAGATCAATTAAATGTGCTCTTAAATTTGATGTAGAAACAAATGGATATTAGCTGTGTAAATATTTTTATTTCTAATTTTTTATGTCTAAAATTGAAGCATGTACTAAATTGTGAACATCGATTTTTTAAATAATATAGCATTTAGCGTGTTGTGTCCAAGTTGCTGAAGAATAGACCAACCGCAGACTGCACTTGTCGTAAAAGGCGTCAATGCACTAAGATACAAACCAACGTCAGAAAGGGCATTCTGATAGTGAACATCTGGGATCCAGACATTTCTACAGAAGTTTCTACAATGAATGGACGATTTTTAAAGTTCCCACATTTGCTAAACTGAGATTCAAGAGAAGATGACGATGAATGCGGCTTACAGCGGAGTAGCTTTCATGGCAACGATGAGGCCACGGTTCAAACCCAGCCGGGCCCTATCTGGTGGTCACTGTCTCCAGCCAGTGGCGATGTCGTATAACCTAGCATTTAATAATTGCTACTTACAAATACGGCAAGCGACTTTTGAAGCAGTAAATAGTTATAGTCCTCAATTTCATTGTCTGGATTGTAACAAAATTTTATCTAGCTGGTTGCAATACACCAGTACAAACGTTATTGCAAAACGGTGATGTTTTCATCTGTCACATTCACAATACTCTGCTTGCAGACAATCATTCGATTACTTCAGTCGATTCATGAAAGAACCTCGGAGAAGCTTAATTGAATAAAGCCAGCAGTAGCTCTCAGAGCGTAAACTATGCACTGCAGATGATGCAAATGAAAACTTTATGACTTTTCAAAATTTTAAATTCTCACTGAATTCCCGAAGAGACCTATAAAGACTTTTTCTCTATTCTGTAGTTGGTTAATACTTATGCACTAAGCATCATTTATTCATGTAGCCTATGCAATTATTTCTCTTATCCAAAACATTTTCTGCATTTTATTTTAACATTACTGAATTTTCTATAACAAGAATCGTGTATTTTCCTAGGGAATTAGCGATGCATTTATAATATATGGTTCTACTTTTATTTCTCTTTTGGACACATTTCAAATGTTTAGATGGTGGTTTCAATTTTCAGTTTCAACTCTACCTTAACTACCTTAACTATATCGCTCAAATATAACAACACATGGATGAATGAAAAGCCTTTATAATTTAATAAGTTCTATAAATTCTTATAGTGATTACTTGAATGACTATCCAAATTTCCGTTTCGATATCTGAGCTCTCATCACACTTTTTATTGTCATCCCTAATGGCATCTGAGGTAGTTTCCAGTTGTTTTTAACAGTCCCCACGTACTACTATAGAAGTCTCATCGATTTATGCTGTAAATGACGCTTATTCGTGTGAAGGAGAATAAATTCAGGCATCAAACTGCAAAACATAATATATAGAACAACCAGTTAATGACATCGTAGATAAACACATTCAGGTTTTGAGGAAGATGGCTTTGACTTTATTACTTTCATATCTTATTGTGATATGACAGCGATGAAACTTGTAGCCACGAGGTGATGATTTCTGTATTTTATACCAATTGGTCGCTCATACTCCAGACTCAAGTCGTTACACCAATTGTGACTTATACCACTGGGCTACTTGATCTTCACTGTTCATTCAGCGCTTCGTTGACATTTAGCAGAGAGCGACACTTTATAATAATACGTATTGATTGATTGTTTGATTGATTGATCGATTGAGTGAGTAATTGAGTGATTGAGTGATTAATTGATTGATTGATTGATTGATCGATTGATTGATTGATTGAATGATTGATAGATTGATTATAGCAGAGTCGTTAAGTGATCGAATGCTTGATAAACCAGAGGCTTGACAAACTAAGCTTCTACATGTACTAAGCTTCACAATTAGAAAAAACACTAAGCGCTATAGCAAATATTTGTTTAGCCGTAATTTGTAATTTTTTAAATATAAAGAAATAATTGTTAAAATTTTTCTTGAACTTTATGTAGCATAGTCTTTATGAACTATCGATCAGTGGTGAATAATTTGAAGACAGAAATCAAATAATATTTTTGACATTTTAGTTGCAAAAAGCAAATGTAGGTTAACACACATCTTCACGAACAATAACAAAGTTTTTAAAATGTACGTGCAAATATATGACGGTAACAGTTTATGTTAAACAGATATAATAAAATATTAGAAGGATTATCAGTAAAAGTATTACGTAAACTAGGGCAATGATATAGCAGCCAAAGTAGAACAAAATTATGTAGTTTCGCTCACAATGCAGCAGTTCATTGCAGCATGTCATTGTTCTAAACCTTTACTAACTGTTAAACTATATATGAGAATCTCATCACTCTAATCGTAACACTTACCAATAGTAAACCTGAGTAAACCATGTTTCATCCCCGTAAAAAAATAAGAATAAAATGTCAACATGGTATGGTAAGATGTAGTTGTTCAGAGTTACGTGGTTCTAGCGGATGGTATTTGATAATTATTCTGAATTCAAGGTGTGTCAATAACACCGAGTCAACGCTTCTTGCTTCTTTTCTAGAAACTTTTCTGGAAGCCGTTGATGGTCGAATGACAAATAGGGTTAAAAAATAGGTAAATAAATTAATGAGTTCTCGAGCGTATGGTACAAAAAAGCTTAGAACATTTGCGGGACATCAAGCTCGTTCGTCCTACTCTTTTACTTCGTATAACCTAGGATATTTAGCTTCTCATTTGTCCGATTGCGCTTGATTTTGGTTCACAAGTTTACGATATTAGAATGCGAATCTATGTAAACTCCAAGTTATTACAAAGTGTACATCTTATAACTTAGCGGCATGGTCAGCGAACTAACAAAGCACAACCTAAACAACCTAAGATTAAAAGATAATGGCGAGTGTTGGTAGAACTCTGATAAAAGGCCCTCTTAAGTTTTTGTACTGACTAGCAGTGGTTCAAAGCAGACAAGTGCTAGAAATCAACAAGTTTAATGAAAATTTTGCCAATATAATCCCAATGCTAGAATATAAACAGTTGAAGCTGGCAAACTATTACCAAAGATATTTAGAAAACACGAGAAAGTCAATCAACTAAGTGTCCATTACTTCAGAATTCAGTCACCTCCAGTAATGGCTAAAAATTTGGAGTGATCTTGTTATAAAGTATTAAGTATTTGTTTTTTCTTTTACATGAAATTGTCTTCAGTGTACTTGTTCGGCAAAATACAGGCAATTCAATTAATCGCACCGACCGTGAATTTAATCCAAAATATCTATTAAAAGGTGCTGCATTGAAACAGTGTTAGGAGAATATGAACGCCATTCAGAAAAGCTTCTATACAGCGCTAGATTTAAGAATCAAATATTCTGACGAGGATAGATATTTGCTTAAGCAAAAATTAGCGAGTACGATGATGAAGACTTCTCAGCGCATGCTATGAATTTATGTTGGACGGGTGCAGGAATGTGAGAGAACGGACTTTTTTGTGCTCAGATATGAATGGGTAAGATGAACGTAAAGGAGAAAAAAGTTCTATAGTAGCATTCTGAAATTCACATAAAGATTGCATATAAATCAAGATCAAATTTGAATTATAATAAAATAAAGTGTTGAAATTCTGGCAGATTGTTTACAAATATTTGAGACACTTATTACTTAAATGTGTATATAGCCTTTGTGTACTGTATATATATATATATATATATATATATATATATATATATATATTACATGTATATTACACACACACACACATATATATATATATATATATATATATATATATATATATGTATATATATATATGTATAATGCACGTATGTTGTGAGATTTGATTTCCGGTAGAAAATTAATTCAACACTTACTATTGTGAGATTTTAATCTTTTGCGGTCATTCGGTTCTCAAGATTATATATATATATATATATATATATATATATATATATATATATATATATATATATATATATATATGTAGCTGTAAATAATTTCCCTCGTGAATCTTGAGATGTTCTTTTAAAAGCAAAGAATTATACAACGTTATTGTTGTTTTCCAATTGGCATCAATTTACAACCTTGTACAATGTGCATTGCGAATTTTTCAATTGTTGGTTGACAGATATTTTATAGTTAGCCTACGTTCAAGAGTAAGCTGTAGTAACAACTAAGAGTTATTCCATTGGGCAATAAGGAAATGATAATTGTTAAGTGTAACTAATTAATACTCAAAGTAACAGAAATTATGGGCCTATAAACTACATGTACAAACTAACAGAAAACATAGGCCTATAGCCTAAACGTCTAAATTAACAGAAAACATATAGAGCCTAGCCTAAACGACAAAACGACTCAGCAAAAATGATTATGCAGCAATACATTTCACTAACCATACTTGTGATTTTGTTTGAAATTTGTATCGCTGCATAGAGGTAGAGGCCTATTTAATGAGAGATGCATGACAATTTCCTGATTTTATGTTCATTTTTCCGGGTTTTAATTTAAAAAGTAACACCAGACAACCTGGGAGCATATTGTTAGTTCAGACAGATAAGTATATCATTATTTTAGGCTTTGCGCACTCAGTGGGTCTATGCCTAAATTTACATTTACATATTCATTTACATGCACATTTACATGTAAGGTACACAAGCATGTACATTTACATGTCAATCATATTTATAATTTATAGCAGCAAAAGTGAAGGGTTTTGTTACTATGGCACTTTGCTGTTCTCACCGTCAACTTCAGATGTTCTAGCAAACTGATAAAGAGACTGTGTTGGATATTTCAAGGTTTCGCTGAAACAAGGCGGAAATAGGAGTAGACTTGCAATATAACGACGCTTTCAGTTGCTTGAAAACATTATCAGTGCATAAAGGAGCGCAAAAAGAGAAAATCATTTTATGCAGCGTTTTACTTCACTTATATAAATATTAGCTCACTTACTAGGTTGTTTCTGGGTACAATAATGCCAGTCGTTCAAAGCACTTACTTGCACAATGAATGTGTGGGTCAACTACGTATACTGTTCTACAGTGTAGCCTAGCAATGTTTCCTATATCATTATTGGCTTCATTTGATGCATCGCTAGCATTTATTCAGTTTTTAGTACCAGTCCATCATCTATTGGACGGATGCTGTAGTTAAACATATATTAGGCTCGCTTAACTCTCTTAAATAAGACTCCGGGAATATATATTTTTCTATAATATTATAGTATATAGACTACTGCTATAATAAGGGATAGTGATTCAGTTTCCCGTGATGAGTGTGAGAAAGCTAAAATTAGTACAAATGATTATGCTTAACGAGCCTCCTAGTGCATTATTATACTGCAAAGGCAAGAAAAATGAAATTGAAGCATATAAGTTAATTGAGAAAATCTAAATATGATTTATGACGATTTTGCTGTTGGAATCAATCAATCAACAAGAATTTAACGTCGGGTTCCTCGCCATAAGGAAATGTCAGTGACATCTCTTGCAGAGCACGGAATCAAATTGCTAACGGCAAATTGATTGATTAATGTATAAGCCTAAGGAAAGTCAGGTTGTATGTTTTTTCACTTGTCATCTAGCAGAGCAACACAGAACTAATAAAGGGATGCGAATCAGAAAAGCTACTGGAGGACCATGCTTTAGAGAAAAATGCCCTATAAGTGTCAATTCACAACATTTGAAACTATTCCAGGAATTTTGGGACTGTTAAGAGGAATTTCCACTCTCCCATCCAGTGATTCAAGCTATACAATGTATCTATACAATACACAGTAGACTATAGTCTTATTAGATAGCTATAAATGTAATGTTTGCTAATTGCTATGACGTAAAGCAAGATAGTTTTTCAGGAATGACGAACCTCCAAATGAATGTTAGTCGAAGCTGAGGAAGGTATAGGAACCCACCTCGCCACCAGCAGAACTCCCAAGAATAAATAGCATATAAGTATGTACATGTAAGTTGATTTAAAGACCTAATCTATGTGGACATGGAGATAAAAAACGGAAGACAGAGAAGAGTAGTGGCGCTATACACCATGGACTAGTCCGTAGGCAGTGCACTAAGAGAGAGAGAAAAAAAGAGAGAGTGAGAGAGAGAATATGTGAAACACTCTCTCTAACTGCACTGCCTACTGGCAGGTCCATGATATATATCGCCTCTACTCTTCTCTGTCTTCCGCTTTCCTCTTCATGTCCACATTTGAGTGGAGCAACACACATCGATCAATTATTTAGTCAACACAATCGTAAAGTTAAATATCAATAGTTTAATGGTCATTGAGTGAAATCGATATAACTTAATTCACTTATTTCAATTTATTAATTGACACTAAGAAAATCTTATATAATTTGATTTTCAGTATATATTTAGACTGTCTAAAGCTCTTAAATTGTGCAATTTTTTACACGTGCAATTTGTTCAATCGTCGTACTAGCACGCAAATACTACAGAAATATACCTTAGATTTCATTATTTTTCCGTCTGATGAAAATTGCCACTAACTGATCAAATATTTGTTCAACGAAACGGCAAGTTGGAGAGGCTCCACCGATGCCACTCGAATATTTTCTTCTTTGATTGATTTGCGAGACGTTTAGCAAATCAGCGTCACTAATTGAATATCAAGAGTGGACCCAAGGATGTTATATCCACCTGATGTAGCGTCCACATATATCAAGCGTTTATTCATTTCTCATTCTATGGAGTTTCAATTTGATGCAGTATGATCGTGCGTCTAATCTTTCTTATAGCCATTCTATCATTTAATTTTATGAAATAAAATCTTGGCACATTGATTGTGTTTTAATATTATTGCTCTAGCCTGCAATGTTTCATTCTCATAGGTAGCTTCTTAAACATAAGCTGGCTGGAGCCTGTGGCGATGTCGGTAAGATACTCGACCGCGGATCAGTATGTGCAGGGTTCAAATCCTGGGCTAGGCCTTCACTGACATTGCTTTCGAGTGAGGAAACTGACGTTAACATTAGCTTTGCCAGCTTTATATGCCCTTTTTGCTATTTGCTCATTGAGAATTGTTATAACCTGATCTCTGTCTATTAATGAATCTTGTGAATTTCTGTTACTAAAAGTGTTTGAAAAATTTTCTAAACTATAAACTGGAAACAATGTAAGCCCTTTATAAAAATTCTCCTCATTAATACTTCTTTAATTGCCTTCTAGCATTGACCTGCTAAGACCGCATTAAATACACCAGATACTAATCACAAAACTAAACGCTAATTTTAAACCGTGAATTAAGAACTGACGTGTAACTTAAACATTCAATAAAAACCGCAGCCGACAGAGTCGCTAGAATTAATTGTGTGAGCTTCAAATTGAGAAAATCTAACTAATTTTGTCGTCATTTGCTCTGCTGAGCAGAAGGCTACAGCTAAATTCACATATTCGCTTCCTGATATATTCCTGTGGTTATCACTAGCATTAGAAACTGGACCAAAGTTAAAGTTTATAATCAGAGAGTTTTCGAAAATCATTGAAAATTTAAATAACCTTGTCTATCTATAATGAAACCATCTTTTTCCTCATCCGTATCAATTTTTACATGACCTTTAAGACTGCAGATTCCTAGTAAATGGGGGCGTAACTAGATGAAAGACTTTAGAATTAACGGCGTTAATTCTCGTGACTGCTTCGTCATTGATTTATCACGCTTATCATTCTGTGTGTCTGAGTTCACATTCTCATTATGACATAAATCAATATCTCTTCAGTGCTACACTCAGGTGAAATTATGTAGAAGTTTAATACCGGAATTATCCAACACAGAGGATACTGTTGCGTAGGATATCTGTTAGAACACATGTTGTTGAAACATGCATTTATAATTATCAGATTAAACATATACTTGTATCATACGATGTATGCATAGTTTATGGATCGATAACCGTCGAAATTTTGCATCCCTATGAGCAACAAGAGGCATAAAGTGATACTGCTTGGGTTATTGAGTGAAATACAGTTTAGGGGAACGTGCGTTCTGTACTGGTCCATTTTAAATTTTAAATGATGAAGTGCAAAATAGTATTGGCATAAATCGACAATTAATAAATATCATAAGGAATAACAGATGAATTGAATGGGGCATGTCCTAAGAGGGAATGGTTTACTAAAAGAGCAAAATGAATGGAAAGAAATAATATTAGAGGAAGGCCGAGACTTGAAAAGCTGGATGTTGTGATAACTAGTTCTACTTCGTCTGTTGCTACGACGAGAAAAGCAGAGAATAGAAATGTGAAGTTTTATGCCATGGACCTGCAATTGGGCAGTGCACTAAGAGAGAGAATGTGATTTAAAACAAAATAGATAGGCTCAACACGGGTGCTCTGATTGCCATAGAGGTTCTATGGTTAGGTTAACTAACAGCATTCACTAAAATTAAAACAATTACTAAAATAATGTGAAACTATTATAAATTTTTCGAGTATGTGTTGGCAAACTTTATTCTAATTTTAATCTTTTATCTTACGAATAAAATGTATTCGGACTGAGCCGGTGGCTTGTTGGAAATTTGTATGCTGAGGATCAGTAGGTGTAGGGTTCAAATCCAGTGTTGTCGCAGTCACTACTATATAATTATACGAGACAGGAACTGAATTTGAACCTAGCTGTTTTCTTTAATTTTGCTTCATGTAAGCTTTGAACTTTATGTGTTACGGCTATATTTATTTGTACTTTTATCTTCAAACGACCAGATTTTATATGAGTAGAATATCGCAAATAATCAATCATCTGTAAATATTATGGCTGAAGTTTAACTATCCAGCAATTAGCACTCTAAGGTGATGACTAAGTAATGCAAAATACATAATCGTTGTCCCAAATCTAACGCACTTTGACATTTGAAGGACTTCTTCCATTTATAAAATTTCTAGTGCAATTAATCTAGAGCAAATAAATAGTCACTTTAAAATTCATATAGGCCCTAATAAATAAATAATTATACTAAGAAGTAGACCAACCTATTCAATCATTGGAAGCTTAGCCAATTTCAATTTTAGGAGTTTGCAGTGTATTTGCACAGGAAATCACAGTAATGGACGTAGGCGCAATTTGATTGCGCAATCGAAGTAAAAAGTAAACACGCATTACAGTGAAATAATCAACTATGTTGATATCTATCACATTTTAACATCACATGTTTAATCCGTTAGGCAAATTAGTCCATTTTCAAAATAGCCAGTCCAGTGAATGTCCGAGATTTTACTCTCAGCGCAGAGTGACCAGGATTCGAACCCACGAGGGTTCACTTCACCTCAGGATCTGTCAGTTAAAACTTCATGACGCTAACCCTACGCTATTAAGACATTCAAATCAACGATGGATTTTGATGGCGATGGATAAAGCAGCGATGGACTTAAGCAAGTATGCCTAATTCCTCAAGTAAAAAAAAATCACAGCTTGGGTTTTTGTTAAAGCCGATGTTCAAGTCTGAAACAGCAGCGTAATCTGTTGCAACGTATTCTAAATTATTTTAAAAATATTTAACACAAAATTAATATGTGAGTTATAGATGTCTTTATCTTTTACCGTTTCGGATAAATAAAATTTACGAATCCAACAGATATTTACAGACCATTTGTATGAACTGACAATTTCAAGTTCAAATGAGGCTATGAAAAACCATTAAAGAAATATAATTTTTCGTAGAAGGCTGGCACCATTGCTTCATTGATGAAACAGTCTAATTCTATGAGTCCAGACTGATTTAAACTGATCCATGAAGCGGCTAAGCGTCTATTGAAGTTTTATTTCTATTAGTATTTCATGACTGACCATGCATTTATCGTATGAAGCGCAAAAAGCAGTTCGCTCACAAACATCCTCATCCTTACAGGGACGATATGTAGTAGATAGTCAACTTATTAACATATTAAACTTATTGACAGATTTGGCCTTTAGGTGGAGCGAGTTCCGATAAGTCGTTCGATTGAGGATTTGTCATGTAGATCCATTATTCTCAGCCTGAACGAGATACTGTGAAGAGAGGCTACTAACGCTATACTAGGTTTTTAGCCATGTGATATGTGAATTTATTTTATAAAACCAGATCACATCAAGACCATCAGGGCATTCGCTCCGTCTCATCTATTGAAAATTTTATTTTAATTAAAGATAATCTTGTGATAGAGGTACATTTTGCTAAAAAAAAGAAAATGCTGCAAAATTGTCTAATACCGACCCTAGTTAAGCTGGTATTAAAGGGAAGAGGAATATGATGATGATGATGATGATGATGATGATGATGATGATGATGATGCTGATGAAGGTACATTGTGTTTTATTCTGTTGCGCTCTGACGGAAATAATTGATTATTATTCATAGGAGATTTTAATTAACTTTAGATTGTATCTCAACAATGACTAAATTATTGTCTGCAAGTAAGTTGCAAAGAAATAAGAAAGGAAATGTTCATATTAACTGCATTTAGGCTACTTTTTATATTTACTAACTATTTTTGTAACTTATATATATTTTCTAATAATATAGCATGATATTTAAGCAAGATCGTATATATTAGTGTGCAGATCTGTAAATCTGCGTAGCAGAACTATATAGCAGAAAAGTATATGTACTGCATAATATTTATGCTGATTTTTTTATCCATTTTGAAACATTCTGGTCAATTTCTAAATATGTTAAGCTACTTATCAATTCAATAAGAATAAGAAACAAAGTATTTTAATCCTACAACAGAAATTGAAGGCAAGATATCAATACAACAAAAAAGAAATTTTGAGGAATAATGAAGTTCGATAAATTGACAATACAAAATATTAAAGTGTCATGCCTAACTAAGAAGACTCGAAATAGCCCGTTCGTCAACTGTGTCCTACCCTGCAAGTCTCGAAGCAGCACGAAGTAGTAAAGTTAGTTTCTATCTGCATGAAGTAGTCAATAATACGGGCAAAGAAAGAGGTCGTCGATCTATTGCATATGAAATGCAGGTATTGCACAGAGCTATGAAGCTAAAATTAACGTCCGCTTCCGTATTACAATGCATTAACACTACAAATTTCAAGCTATCAAAAAAAAGTTAAAGTAAACACGCATTATAGTGAATAAGCAACTATGTTGATATCTATCACTTTTAAAACCACATGTTTAATCTGTTCGGCAATTTAGACCATTTTCCGTATAATCAGTCCAGTGAATGTCAGAGATTTTACTCTCAGATCAGAACGACCGGGATTCGAAACCACGAGGATTAAAATCACCTTAGGATTTGTCATTTAAAACTTCATGACGTTATCCCTACGCTATTTAGACATTCTATCATTATATCAGAGATCAAGAATAGTAATTTTGCTCAGTACACAATGTGCGTATGTCATATGCATGTATTGTATTTATACATGTAGCTAAGCTCTACAATTAGAATTCTATTATGCGTTACAATGAAGGCTTGGAAAGATCATGACCGAATAATTATACTCGTACACTATGTCTAACCTATTTGACTAGTACGTCTTAATGGAGTGAGGAAGCGGAAATGAAATGTTGAGAGACTTTACTGCTGACCTAAATATGTCTTGTGTAAAATTAGCTGTAAGTTGATATATGGTCAGTTTAATTTTGTCCGCCATGTCTGAAGCGTCTTAACTTGAGAATAATTTCCGTGTACGTATGAATTACCATACCATATGAATTATCATACGTGTACATATATGGAAGACTTGGAAAAAGGAATAAAAGTAGGAGGGAATTTGTTACAAGATGTACGATTTGCAGATAGATGACCAAGGAATGGTAGCGGGCAGCGAGATTGGATTGCAGAAGATAATGGATAGGCTGAATGATACGACCCTAAGATTTGGCATGAAGATTAATATAAAAAAGACCAAGGTTATGAGAGTGTCCAATAATAAAGGTGAAGTTAATATCACAATAAATGGTACGAAATTGGAACAGGTAAGGAGTTTCAAATATTTGGGTATTACTATAACCGATTATGGGAAATGTGAGACGGAAATATGCAGTAGGATTGCACAAGCAAAAGCGGCCTTTGGTAGTAGAAAAGAACTACTAACAAAAAGTCTAAAGAAAGACACAAAGATAAAGATAGTGAAAACTTACGTCTGGACCACGCTATTGTATGAATGTGAAACATGGACCTTAAGGAACGAAGATATTAGGAAACTGGAGGCATTGGAAATGCGGATTTGGAGAAGAATGGAGAAGATTAGCTGGACTCAAAAGGTTAAAAATGAGGAAGTTCTGGAGAGAGTTGGCACAGATAGACAGTTGATAAATGTATTAAGAAATAGGAAGAAGAGATGGATAGGACACATTCTAAGGGGGATGTCTATTAAAAGAGGTCATACAAGGTAGAATGGAAGGAAAAAGAGGCAGGGACAGGCCGAGATTAGGTATGTTAGATGATTTAAAGACCCACTCATATAATGTGGAAATGAAGAGGAAAGCGGAAGACAGAGAAGAGTGGAGGCGTTATGTACCATGGGACATGCGTTATGTGCCAGTAGGCAGTGCACTAAGAGAGAAACATATGAATTCATGTTTCTCATTCATTATTGATTTAGCATTCTAATAAAATCCTTATCTGTTTGCTCTTTTTATACTAAGAAATATTAGTCAAACATTTTTATATTAATTTATAAAGAGAAATAAACAATTTAAAATCAATAGAGGTATAAGTAATGGATCCAACCGGCAAATATAGCAGGATTGCAAGAAAACGGAAACACGTAAGCGTGAGTTTAGTGACCGCTTAATCTTAAAGCAAGTCTTAAGGATTGCTTGGATCCGGGGCATCTGGTCCAGAAATCTGCCAACAACATTTGAGAAAGAATGATAGCAGGTAGCTAATGAAAGAATAATTTTAATTTCTGCGTTTTTATCACATACATAATAACAGAAACAGTTTCGGGTGAGATTGGAACTTGTGTCCTCCTGCTGAACATTGTTTACTCTGCAAGCTGTCTAATCAAACAACCGCTGCAACAATAGCCTAAAATGAGTTATAGCTTACTAAATAATTGCTTTTAAATATGATTATTTACTTAGTATCAACACATCACTTACAGTCTTTTAAATATTGATGGAAATGTGACTATATGGTACTTACTTCTTTTATTTGAAGTACTTGGTTATGTTTGAATGAATTATGGACTTTTAAAAGTGTTTATAACTTATGTTTTTACCCATGTGTGCTTCCGATCACCTGAAGAAAATATGAAGGGTTAGGGTAGGGTGGGGTAAGATGGACATTCTAAGCTTCTTTTTAATGAATTTACGAGTAATTTTCAATCAAATTGAACTATTTTATGTTACACGTATATATTTAATACTAGTGTATGAAAACAAATAATAATATCCGTAGTAGCCACTATAATGTCATGCATATCATATTAGTGTTTATAACCAACTACTAACAGTGTCCATCTTAGACAGACCAAAGGGGCAAGATGGACATCATAACAGGGTAAGACGGACATATATTATGAATATTGTTAGCCTATTAGCATTATGCGCCTGCATAGTCTACAATTATAGGTTGAAGTAAAGTCGGACATAGAGCATTAAAAACTTGATGTTTCACAATAGGCCTATACACTACTGACAGTCCATACAGACAAAGGCATCCTGGATTTCTTTGGGCTTCCCCAGCATGCCAGCGCAAGATACTTCATACCATGTTTAGCATATACAGCAACCAAGCCAGGGTTCTTCCGATTCATCTTCTGGCACTCCACACCCTGCACAACAAACAGTGACTTCAGGTGTCACCAGAGCACTCCTGTTCATTTTTTCTTTTTCTTTCACTGTTTTCTTTATTTTCGGTACTGCCATCGCTGGTTTAGGTTTTCTACCTCTTGGTTTGTCTTCTCTGCATGTCAACTTTCTCTTTCTCCCGGTGTCCAGCGCATTCTTCTTTACCACTGACAGAGATCTACTCTTGATAGGCTGGTTGCTTTTTTCTTTGGAATTTTCGGCAGACAATCGAAGCTCCTCTTGAAAACTTGCTATGTGCTTCTCCCCAGTCAGCAGACGAGATGTTGTTGCACGACGTTTTGCATTAACTTTCTTTTCGCAGAACACTTTCTTTGGCACAGGCTTCATCAACTCAAATCTGTTGGACACTTTGCGCTCTCCATCAATTCCACTCTGTTCCCCACTACCTCCACTAGTCTGCTCTTGTCCTGCATCATTGACAGCCACAGTCTGACACTGATCTTGATTCCCGCCTCCCGCTGGACCCGATGAAGCTACACCACTAGTCTCGCCACCAATATCATCCTTTTCACCATCTCCAACACCGCCACCACTAGTCTACTCTTGTCCTGCATCATTGACAGCCACAGTCTGACACTGTTCTTGATTCCCGCCTCCCGTTGGATCCGATACAGCGACACTTCCGTTATTAATCTCTCTCTGGTCACCAGCAAGAGGCAATGGACGATCAGCACCTCATCACAAATATGTCTTCATTGAGAGGGTAAATGCCTGTAGCTCGGAAGCTTTTGCACAGATATAGCCATGGTTGATGTGGTCATATAGGCAGCGGTGAACAGCTTCCCAAAATCGTATCTTGTTATGGCTCTACCCGGATGCTCGCGCATAAATTTACGACATTCGTGGCCATAATGAGACTTGAGAGGCTTGAAATAACTGCGATCCAGTGGTTGAGTCCAGTAAGTGGTGTGCGGGGGCAAGCATATGATTGATATGCCATTTTGTTCAGCATATAGGAGTCCATCAATAGCCTTGACATGTGAGCAAAGTCCATCAAGAATCAGAAGAGCTGGTAATTCTGGGTATTTTAGGTGCTCCTTGAAATGCTTAAGCCAGATCCTTATTCATATAGCCGGTATCAGATACGGTTAGAAGAGTACCATGTGGCATATCTGATTTTAAGCCTGGTGAGAGTCGCTTGCCTTTGAAGATGACCATGGGCGGCATGTAGTATCCTGTTATGTTGAAACAAGGCAGGACAGTTGTGAGGATTCCACGCTCTGCGCTGGTAACCTGTTAAAGACAACAAAACTTCATTTAACCAAATTTCAATATGAATTTAATTGAAAGCAAAATATATAGCATAGGCTAGCCTAGGCTTCTTATGTGTGGACACTCATATATAGACATGAGGAGGAAAGCGGAAGACAGAGAAGAGTGGAGGCGTTATATATCATGGACCTGCCAGTAGGCCTACGCTGTGCACTAAGAGAGAGAGAGAGAGAGGATTCTTATGCCAAACCATTTATGCTTCTTATGCTTACATTTTGATTAGTAGATCTATTTGGACCTATGCTTTGATCATAGACTAACAGTGATTAGCCTACCTGGTATATATTCTTCTTCCCTTTGCGTCCAACTATCTTGCTCGTCTCCGGTACCAGACTCAACCCGCTCTCATCGCAATTGTATATCCAGCCAGGCTTCTCAGTAAGACCCAAACGTCTCACCTCCTTCTCCAGGATGCCGAAATACTTCTCTATAGCTGGTCGATTCATGGCAGAGGCTCGTGCCAGTGAGAGACCTTCTGGCTTTCTGATAGATAGCAGCTGACGATGCCTAAGGCGAAATCCAGCCCACCAGTCCTTGCCCGCTACTTTCAATTCTCGATCAAACTTGTGGGGGATGCTGTTCCTTTCAGCATATTCGTAAGTCAGTTCCCGAACATCTGTTGGAGTCAAGCCGAAACCTCTCTCCTCTAGCTTCAAGATATACTGAACAAGTTCAGTTTCAACAGCAAGACCAAGAATTGAGTCACGACCGAGGTGGCGAGAACTTGGAACCTTCTTTAATTTCTTAAGCCAATGTCGTCGCAGCGTATTACATGGCACACCGAAATTCCTTGCGCAGGCCAGAAGAGGCTGTCCCTCATCAAGAGCAAGCAAAGCCTGTTCCATGTTGTCTGGTGACCAATCTCCGCGAGTGGTAGTACGTTTGTAAGATGGACACCTGTGAAATAGTGCATATTTTACCATCTCAGTTATTGGCTGTCATGCTATTAGCATTTTTAAAAGTGCAACTATTGCCCATAACTCGATAAACAGTAATTATATGATATTATAATTATTATTGAAAACGGACGCTTTCCATCATGACGGGGTAAGATGGACAATATTCCTACCATGACCCATAATATAGCTGTCGTGAAGCGAGATGGTCATGTACGCCTAGCTTACTAACTAATTTTAAACAACAAAGATTACCTATGTACACTATATTAGAAATGAATTTAATTCCACTTTAAGTAGTTTCAAAAAATCCTTAGGCGTTGTACGTACCTTCTTAAGTTGATTTTCTATCAACACGTGATTTCAGTATGTGTTTACAATCTTTCCGAAGCCACGCCCCTTCCGGTAGTCTGTTACACTGCCTCAAATTAATTCGTTTACAGTAATGTTATGTGTCCATCTTACACATTGCATGGGGCAACATGGACATCCGCAAAATGTGATATTTCTAATTTTATATCCCATGTCCAACATACCCCGCTGTCCATCTTACCCCATTCGACCCTAGTTCCTGAATTTTCTACAATTTGACATCTCCACCGGTTAGTTATCGATAGCGGTTATTCGACCGCGGATCAGTTTGTGCGGGGTTAAAAACCTATGCTCGCCCGACTCTGACATCGCTTTCGAGTGAGGAAACTGAAGTTAGCATTAGCTTTAGCAGCTTTACCATTATATGTCTTAGATATGAAAATATACTCTTTTTCTCTTTCAGTGTACTGTCTATCTGATAGGTAGGTCCATAGCGTAATTCAGAAAAAAATTCCATCATTACAGAATAGTTATATACTGCAAGTTATAGTTACAGTTTTAATTATAGTTTTTAAATTTTAGTGCCCAAGTTTCACTCTTCCACTAACCTTATTCCCTCCATTATTGCATTACAGTATCAAGTTAATCTGCATTAGATAACAGATAAGTAATTGAAAAGTAATAAATTAGTTAATAGGAGCCGAGTAATCAAGAGGTAAATAAGTAAATAATATATTATAATATAAATATTTGTAATACATAATATAGGCTTAATTAAAGGCAAGAATATTAAATAGAGTTTCTGATATTTAAAATTTTATATTAAAATACAAAATTTAATATTGCTTTGTTCCCTTGTCTGAGGCAGCATAAAAGGCCAGTTCCTGAGTGCTAGCAAATCACTGTCATCAGTTCACCGAGACGATAACAGGTGACCGCTCATGGCTCTCTTACTGTAGAGGAAGGCTGACCTCGGTCTGACTTCGGACTGACCTGTGGGACTGATCTCGGTCAATCCCTCCTCTGCTTGACTGCCGATCTCGAGGGGTCTCGTCCCTGGTCGGTGGTGCGAGCTTCGGCTCGCTAATTCGGGAAATACTTAGGAATGACGGTTATACCGGAGTATAAAGCGGGCAATATACTTGGATAGGAATTTTCAGGGCTTGTCAGAGCTTGTCAAGGCTAGTCAGGGCTTGTCAGGGCTTCTCAGGGCTTGGCAAGTCCTGTTTGCTGAGATATGAAATTCCCAACTCCTGGTGTACTGGAGCATGAGCCGTACCGCTATAAGTTTGACTTGAGGTGCGTTGGGCTGGTTGTCTCTTGTTGTCCAAGGGTTTATGGTGACACACATTGAGTGGGAGACCCCAGTGGTGGTTGCCTTTTGGTGGAGATGCTACTGGGGTGGGGAGTACCCTGTTGGTGGAGGTGCCCCGGGGCAGTAGGATGCCCCAGTGGCGGGGTGAGCTCCAGGAATGGGTGTTCCTGGATGGGGTGGCCCATTGTGGGTGCCCCTGTGGCTTGATGGCGGTTTAGATTTTGGAGGTGATTTGTTTTAGTCATCAGTACGCACATTAGCTAAAATATTATGTGAAATTTTTATAAGTAAATAATCGATATAAAATTCGGTAAAATATAATTTTTGCATCATTAAAGAGTTCTTGTGTGATTAATCTAGAATATTGAAGCATTATTTGATCATGAAGATTTTATTAGTTAGCCTACTACTGCAATAATAACTCCAGTATCTCCATAAAATAGTTTAAGCGTTGTATATGCAGCTGTTTTTAATCTTTTTAGTATATTTTGTTAATTGAATACATATATAAAAAAGCTGGTAAAGCTAATGTTAGCGTCAGTTTCCTCACTTGAAAGCGATGTCAGTGACGGACGAGCTCAGGATCTGAACCCTGAGCATACTGAGTTACTGATCCGCGGTCGAATATCTTACACGTAGATATATATCAGAGCATCTGTATATTCTAGTGTGTGAGGTACCTAGGGGTGTATTTTACTGTACAAACTCGCGTGTAGCAATGCTAGTATTGAATGTCTTGATCTTTTACAAAATCTTCATTGATTTCAGAATTTTAGTGGTTTGCTTTATGTGAAGGGCGCTGCCAGTTCTTTCGGGCCCTTGTGTACCAATTTCTCTTTCTCTACGTGTATTTCTTGTGAATGCTCAATTCTACCTGAAATGAAATTAACACGATTCTGATTCCGATTATTTTCGTTATGGTACCGATTATATTCAGCGATTATTGAATAACTCTGATTTTAGCAACTTTTCCTGATAAGCAGCACTGCTTCAAAATCCAGCTGTTTTAGTCATGCCATTTAGCTTTACATTTTACAGGAATTTTCCGGCCTTTATACACTTGTTAATTAATAACTGAATACATTGATTTGTAGATAGAAAATTTAAATAATCGCTTAGTTGCTTAATAGCTGTCGTCATCTGGTGAATAAATACTAATATCTTTACCGCGCTACCAGATACTTTCGAACCCGACATCTGGTGACCACGTTGATAATAATTTAGAGTATTTTGTATTTATAAAAAATATATTTTATTCGATCTATGTAATATAGCAGGGAAAGAAGCTTTAAGTAGCCTATTTGGGCCACGCCATTGCAGATGATGTGAAACGGAATAAAATGTAGAATTGCACAGGCTAAGAAGACTTTCGGAAAAAT
Organism: Enchytraeus crypticus; assembly: GCA_905160935.1. Classification (NCBI taxonomy): domain Eukaryota; kingdom Metazoa; phylum Annelida; class Clitellata; order Enchytraeida; family Enchytraeidae; genus Enchytraeus; species Enchytraeus crypticus. Next base: position 181,705 of record CAJHZI010000379.1, on the reverse strand, counting down.
AATCTCCTATATATGAAAGATATTGGAAAAGTCTGGTCGGTCTATATAGTCCAAAGTGGCGGCCCATAAAGTATTAACCGGGCGCGCTGTAGCTTAACTTCGTTACCTTGAACCCATAGCTAAACTGAGTTCCTTAAATCCCGCGCTTAACTCAAAAGTAGTTCATAGATAAAATGCCTCTCAGTCAGAATATATATTAGCAGGGGCGGATCCATGAAATTTTTAGGGGGGCCCGAAATTTTTTTGAGAATGTACACATTTTTTCTTACGCCCGCTTTCTTCGGGACATGTAATGCAATCAGAAAAATGCTGTGGGGGTGGGCTCAAAATGTTTTCACTACTGAGCTCGGAAAAAAGAAACCACTCATACCAGTACTAAAATGAGAGGAAAACCTAAATTGCCTAAAATCCTACATTTATTATGGAAAAAGTAGGTTAATTTTTTCATCTATGAAGAAACTCAGCGGATCTGGACGAATTGCAAAAGTGCCCTAATTATGGCGGTAGGAGGGGGGGCTTAAGCCCCTCCCAGCCAAGGCTGCTTGCATCACTGCTGCGGGACAGAGTTAACATTTTTTACTAGCACCCTTTTTCCTCTTATGCAGTGGTTAAAGCGAAAATTGAGAGCTAGTGAAACGGTCAACATTTTTCGGGCCCCCTTCCATTTACAGGGCTCCTATTATACAAAATATGGGCCCCTAGTCCCATATCCTTACAAACATACTGACACATTGCAATTGCCATAGAAACAATGAAAATATAGTTTAAAATTTTTATCGTCGGGCCTAAGGGGGGGAGGCCCGGGTCCCCTGGCCCCCTGGATCCGCCACTGTATATTAGTAGTATAAGAATATCTTTGTTAGGCTATCCCAAAAATTTATATTTACTAAAAGACTTTGCAAACTTGAATACCAATCTAAAGCAAATAGGCCTACTTATACCTCTGTCAAAATTAATCTTTTCTCCAAGAACATGAATATTCCTTCAAATTTATCTTCAGTATCCTATCTGTCATTAGTCCAGATAAAATAACATTTCCAGTGACGATTATGAGGTAAAGAAAGACATATTGTAGGTAATTATTGAAATAGAGCAAACTACACACTTATTTATCATTAAAATTATGAACACTTAGTTGCAGCACTGCCAGTACTGCACTCACAATACTATGCAATAATTTTATTTGTTTCATATATCGACACCACCGAACTACACCGTTTAGATTAGAGAACTGATAATTAATTATATTGGTTAAAAAGGACTAATTGTTATTATGTATAGATTTGTTTAACCAAATTAAGGCTCAAAACTGAATAATTATATTGCTAATTATAAGCATTTTTATTAATAGAAGTCAGGCAGGCCTGCGTGTATTCGGCAACTCAATGTAAGTTAATGACAAGTAATATATACAAATAAAAAGGCCTAATATTAAAATAATTAATGTTGATATTAATATGAATATAACTAATGGTATTACAGATTTATTACAATATTTTATTATAAGCTTACTATAACATAATAATAATAAATATAAACATATAAATTAAGTATATTTCTTTTCATCTAATTACATATTTTTTAAGTTTAATAAAAAAATTAATTAACGAGATAAGTTGACTTAACTAAATATAGTGTTAATTAGACGTATTGGAACTAAAATTTTATTAAATATTTACTTTTACAATATTTTAATAGACAAGTCAATACGTACAATTTTAAGATACAAGTAAATATTTTAAATTAAATATGTTTTTAATTGGTTTTAAATGGACGTAAGTTAACAAGCATATTTGGTTAGCAAAATATTATAATCAGTTTACACAGGGTGTAATCTTATAATAACAAAGAAATATTTTGATATAAAAACGACATTTATTTTGATGAAGTGATGGTATTAATTTCTCCAGGTTGATGAGAAGTTGTGCAAAACTGCCGTGTCGATTGTAAGTGCAGATTCTATGGGCTTTAAACGACACAAGAAAGTTAGCAATGCATTTCTCAGTTATGACGGTATTTAGAACGCTTAATGATTACTGCGACATAATTAGTGCAAACTACCTAAGTGAAAAGTATAATAATTAAAGACGACCCTTTTAAAGAAAGTTAAACATAAAAGCTCCGCTGGCGGCGCTGGCGTCTGATCTTGTCAACTTGATAATTAATGATTCAGTGTGAGTAATTTTAATGCGTCGTGCTTACAACATTGACAGCAATCCCATTCTGCTCCCCTCATTAAATATTAATGGGTTTGGTAATAAGTCATTCTATACTTTCTCCTCAAAACTTTGAAATGTCGGCAAATTCTGATACTTATTTAGTCACCGACAAGTCATCACTAATAGCGTATTATGGATCTACATCGATGATGATTAATTAAACTCGAATGTATTAATGAGAAGTATCGACTAATGCGAAAAGTTGCATAACAATCTAATAAGAATGCACATATTCCAATGGCAATTCTTTATCATAATGAAAAAAATTTCAAAAATTGAAACAGTGAAACAATACCATTACGGTGCTTTGATATTTTTTTAATCTTGTTGAACGAAAAATCTAAAACTAAAATTCTCATACTGTCATTCCTAAAACTCTTTTGTAAAAGCACATAAAATTAATTATGTTTAATTAATATTTTAAGTATAACTAAATACATAATCTAATGCAAGCTGGTAAAGCTAATGTTAAATGTCAGTGACGGGCGAGCCAAGGATTTGAACCTCGCACGTACTGGTTCGCGGTCGAATAACTTATCGACTTCGCCACTGGCTCCAGTCAATACTTAATTCGTTATAATTATGGGCTGAACCGGTAGCATGTTGCTAAGTTGTCCCACTGTGAATAAGTAGATGCTGGTTTCAAATGCAGTATTCGCCCGTCATTGAATACTTTCGAGACGGAAAATTGACTAAACTTGACCGTAGCTTTTAAAGTCAGTTCCAACTTGTGCAATGCAGTGACTATCAGAAAATATTGGCTTCTCATATATTTTAACATAATTGTTCACACATTAATTGGAACTTCATCTGTTTTACGTGAGTGGCAGAATGATTAATGACTTTTAAAATAATATATGGTTTAAAAAATTAAGTGTAATAAACCTCCAGTTAAATAACCGACTTGAAACGTATGTCGTTATGCCCAGTATACTTTCGATATTTCCAGTGCCTATCGTTATACCAGTGTTTATCGTTATACCAGTGCCTATCGTTATACCAGTGCCTATCGTTATACCAGTGCCTATAGTTATACCAGTGCCTATCGTTATACCAGTGCCTATCGTTATACTAGTGCCTATCGTTATAATAGTGCCTATCGTTATACTAGTGCATATCGTTATACTAGTGCCTATCGTTGAGAGATGCTACGTGTCTACACTGTCTAATGTCTATGCCTATACGACTAAACTCTTCATTTAATTTCTTAATTAGACTTCTAGTTAGGCCTTAGATAAGCTAGGTGTATTTTGGAATAGAAGGTGTATTCAGGTAAATTTAATAAGCCTTGCCAAAATATTAAGAGATCTGGATGTTGGATTGCAAACAGAGAACGATTTATAGTTCATTACTTAATCAATAATGATGTCAAGAAATCTATATCCCCAATAACTTCATTCAAAAAGCAATAGCTTCTTCGTGTATAGAATTCAATTAGCCATAATTATATGGAAGCGATTAAATCAATATTATTTTAATATAGGATAATGTACGTTTGTGTAAACTGATTCGTTTAATTATAGTTAATAAATAGAAACTTAAACAAGAAGTTATGAAAGGAACTGTGACTCCTATTGCCTAGAGTCACGAGACACTGCTGACAATTGAAATCAGTATAAAGTTGTAACGTTTAAAATGTGAATTTAAAGTACTATGACGTTAGATGCACAGATTTCAATTGTTTAATTTGCATATTTGCCATGCAAGATTGGAATTTTCATTAGCTTAAAAGAAATAGACCTAAATTAAATATGCGCATATCGTGTAAGGGATAATGCATTAGGTAATGCATATTACCTAATAAAAGTTATTTTGTGCAAACATGTAGCCTAATCTTCATTCAACAAACTTCAAAATTATTCAAATAAACAAACAATTAGCAATAAATTGATACTGATATTAGTTCTTGGGAGTCTCTAATTGTATGTATCCAGCCGGCTCACATAACAACACATTGGATGTGACACAACAGAGAGCCCTGCCGCCCCATTAAGCACTTTCCCAGTACGATGAATTATCTTCAAGTGATTATTACAGGTTTCATGTTCGTGACAAAATGCCTTTCAATTTAGTGCAACGCTTTCAATGGCTCAACACGTGATAGATTAGACATGGGAGCTTTCTCCTTTCTCAATAGATTCTGCAAAGATATAATCGGCAAGTTGAAACCGTTCAAAGGATCTCAAGATAAAGCTCATTACGGCTCCTTAAGTTCTTTATCGACGATCATCTTGGCGCTATTCGAACAGTTTTAATAAAGGGCGTTCAAAATATCACACAAAATATTTTTTAAAGTCAACAAATTAACAGAGCAGAAAATAAAATTCTGCGTTTGAAATAGTTCGTTCATATCAAATGGTAAACCCAAAATAATTAGAAAATATTGTCCATTGCAATGGCATTCTGCGTTTTCAAATTGTTAAATGGGCCATATTTCAGGGGTCGCCCAGTCCTCCCCTTGACAAATATTAGTCAGATTGACTCAAGAATAATGGTACAAGTTGTGTGAATACGTACTTAATGCGTCCTAGTGAAAACTGATGAGTACTAATAACCGTCGATTGTTGGGCTAATTATGATTGATAGAGGTACAGCTGTTATACAGCTGCTCGAGCCCATAATGACAGCATGGGAGGTCTGCTTCACGTCACAATGGCAATAATTAAAGTTCGATGAGTATACGATTTCACTACAAGCGTTACCTATAACTATAAGCGTTCCTGTTTTATTATTATTGTTTTAAAATATGTCAAGAAACATCGTAACTAGCTGGCAGGTCCACGGCACAATGAAATATTAAGTGGATTTTGAAAAGCAGTTATAAATTGAAGTTTCTAATTCTAAAACAAAACCGTTCATATATTTTTCATGAAGTGTGAACGCCATTAAGAGTCTTAATTATTTTACAAGATTTGAAGGTTTCTTTATGCCAACGTAAATGGTATATTGTACTACATATCCTTATATAATTCCATACAATTTAACCTATATAATAAACTATGCTGCATGCTTTAAATGGAACTTCAGAAATAACAAATCGCAAAGACGAGTGAGATAAGTAGGCTAATGAAAACTATTTTTTATTAGTTATTGACATAAAATGTACATTTTAAAAATTAACTTTTAAAAGATGTATTAGATAAGATATTAAACTGTAAATTTGTTAAATTATGATTTAATTATAGTTTTAAAATATTCAATTTTCTACAATTTTATTATGTCTAATATTTAAATATTAGCCATCTTAACATTTTATAATCTTTCTAGAAATAGGAAAAAATATCATGAAAAGTTAATATTGGACGTTAAATTAAATCTAGAGCATTAACATTGATGATATTGATCTATATCATATCACATTCTTTCATTTAACTTACATTGTAAATAGACTATAGACTTAATTATGAAAAGGCAATTCAGTGGTTCAAAATTATCAGCTATGCAAATTTAAACACATCAATACTATTAGCATAGCAAAATGTCTTAGCCACTTAATGAATCAGGTTTTGACTACCTTATACAAATAAAATTATAATGTTCTCTATTAAGACAGGGGTTGAATTTGCGGGGAAAGGGGGTTGGGAAGGGGTTCGACCACCTCTGAGAAAAAACTGCGTTAATTTCATAGTGAATCTCCAAAAACTGCGATCAGAAAATGAGAGGTTTTTAAGTATTTCCATGGAGAAATAACAGTGTGTGAATGTGTGTAACATTTTTATTACACATATATATAAATATATACAACGTCGCTTTTCGTTATGCAGTAGTGCTAAATATACTTATTTCTTGCATTCTTTATTGTATTATCGAGATGCCATAACTATTAAACATTATTGTCGTAAATCATGCGTCAATGTCAACAAATGTTAACTTTATTGTAAGAAGCCTACTGAGCAGTGCAGAGATGGAACAAATATAACCAAGCAAGACAATTTCGTGAAATTAATTTAACTTTTTTAAAATAACAATTACCATCTTTTTCTATTTCACGCTGTTTTTTCTGGCCAAACAACTTGCCAATTAAATATAATTACTCATATCTAAACATCTCTAGCGTTAACACTGCATGGAGCAAACCAATTCTTCAGTTGTACACAATTGTGGTTAGCGATTTCTTGTACTAAATCATTAGTAGACATGCTTCATAAGGATCTATTTCAATTATTATTATATCTCTATTATTAATTATTATTATACATCTACTATTAATGGAACCTAAATAGAATCTATTTAAAAATCAACCAAATAGATAATATATTAGACTTTGTACTGAATTTTTAAAACAGCAGATAACATGACAATTAGTCTACCTCATAATATGAAACCTAAAATAACTCCTTAAACAATTGGGTCTGATCAATTTGTTCCAAAAACTAGACAAATTCAAGTTCTAGTATGACGATTATTTAATAATTAATACTAGTAGTGTGTACGCTTCACTATGATTGTTGTATATTAATCATCCAATTCATTTGGGCATAATTAACATAAACAACGGAATCTTTATCAAAATTAGAAAGTGTGGTAAATTACATTGAAAGTATCGATGAATTTAGACCCTGAGAGTTCGCATCCCAGGCGGGCGTCGATTTCTTTAACTTGGCTCTTCGATTCTGAAACCAGATTTTAATTTGAGTTTCTGTCAAATTTAGTTTGCCTGCAAGGTAATGCCTGCGATCTTCGGTAAGATAGGCGTTGCGGATAAATTCCTGATGGAGAAGAGAGAGCTGCTCGGAAGTGAAAGCCGTCCTGTGTCTTCTGTCTTCACAGGTTTCATGTTCTGCTAAGACTCCAGCACGATCAAATACCTCCGCTCCAGTGAGATCAGGTGGAGAAATTGAAACCGGAGGAGAATTCAACCCAGAGGAGAGTTTTCGCTTCGATTTTCGATGTTTAGTTTCTAAAATTAGACAATGGCAAAATTGTACATGTTTTATCATTTTTTAATTGTTTATAGTCAAAAGTATGCTTTATATGGTTGGATGGCCGAATGGATGGCACTCTTGCCTGAGAAACAGGGGACCATGGGTTTGAATCTCAGCCGTCTCTGACAGTATCCCTTGCGAAACAGAAACAGACGTTAAACTTAGACGTTAATTTTACAGCTCCTATATCTTCCATACCAGATGATTTTATTTATTTAAATTGCTCTTAAGGTAACATTAAGTAATACTATGATTTATTTATCATTTAATTAATAAACATACGTTAATTGAAAATAGAGTTTCGCAGAAGTTAGCTAAATAACGCATTTGCTTAATATTTTCCAAACTTTCTAATCGATTTTGATTAACAGAGGCGACTTTGAAGATGTTGGTGAATTTGATTACTTATTCATTATGTACTGTGAAGACGATAAAGATTGTTTATGTAGAGTATCTTGTAAAAATGAAATCTCACATGTGTGTGGAGTAACTGTTTCTGTATAGTCTCCTACGAACCAGTAATTCTTCAACACATTGGATGCCATGAACAAAATGCAATATTCTAATTATTCAGTGTAAAATATTCTCTCTCTGTCTTTCTTTGTCAGTCTGTCTCTTTCTTTCTCTCCTTCTCTCTCTCTCTCTCTCTCTCTCTCTCTCGGAGAATTGCACATAATTAACTCTTCTAAATATATACACATACTGTATATCTTCATATGTTGGGGAAAATCTATTAAAAGAGGTCATAGACGGCAGAATGGAAGGAAATAGAGGCAGAAGCAACCAGAGATTAGGTATGTTGGATGATTTAAAGACCCACTAAAAATATGGATATGAAAGAGAAAAGCGGAAGACAAAGAAGAGGGGAGGCGTTATATACCAGGGACTTGCCAGTAGGCAGTGCACTAAGAGAGAGAGAGAGAGAGATATCTTCATTTTTTTCCGTAATAATTTTAAAATATAAAAATGCTATCAAAAGAAATATTATACATTTTGGAAATTGAGACTATTATTATTCATACGCAATATTAAGCTTCTATAAAGTGAATGAGCGCCCTACTTACTAGATGAAATCCTGCTGGAGTATCTGGTAGATTTTAACCAGGAGTATTCCTCAGGGGAAGAAGGGGAGGGATGGGAGGGAGAGCTTTCCAGGTGCTGAAGGTTTCCGGAGAGATATTTCTTGTGGTCTTCTGGGATACACAGACCCTCGCTTAGATTATTATTTCTTGGATCACTGATTAATGGCCTCGAGTCGCTCGAGAATAGTCTACCTGTAAAATCATTAACAACTATCGCATTAGATTTTATATTTCTGATAAAATAAATTGATTAGGGCAAACTAGATTAGATTTCAAATGATATAGGAATTGTGCAATATATTCCAATTTTACAGTAGTGATGTACATAATTAAACAATAAAATCTGTTACCTCCTCTTTCCCTATCAGATGTCAGGCCTAACGAAAAAATTCATTAATTCTGATGCAATTGTCACGTTCAGTAATGATCGGATCATCGATCAATTCGTCTAATGAATTCAAAGCGCCAAATCCCTTTTCATCTAAATACATATTATTTTTACTGATGCTTAATTGCTTAGTTCGAGTTTCTTCAAGAAGGGCAGTAAAAAATAATCTGCATTTCTGTTTATTTATTATCCTCAAAACTATAGAATTTAACAGCGAAAAATATACATAATGATCGTCAAAATTCCAATATTAATTTCTGAAGTAAAATGTATCAATCTTATTATTGGTGCACTTAATAGCTTTTAATCAAGAAATAGTTAAGTCTTCAAGATACTTGATATCAGATATCAGTCAAGAAAAAGATAGCTGGTATCAAACAAGATATCTGATATCAATCAAGAAAACCTTCAATTACTATCCACCAATCCAAACTTCATCCAAACTGACCCTCACTTGAACCTTTATTAATCAGAACTGTTCAACAATATTGCTGATACTTGAATGGGACTCAGCAAAGTCTACATGTTCATGATGTGCATGTGTCCCTTATTATATCTCTCAGTTGTTCGCTTTCTTTAAATTTCTACTAAATTTAGATTCCTACAAAATTGAAAATACAATTTTCAACTAATCATATTCAAATTTTACTTTCGCGCGCAGTATGACACTGATCAATAAATGATCCCATCACGAAATCTAAGCCTTCATCTAACCTTGATGTACAGCATATCTGTAAATGTCTGAGATGTTTCCCATTACCGTCGTTAGTTCCTGCCGTTAGTTCCTCTTACAGTTTACGGTTGGTATATTCCACTGTGATCCACACTACATAGGGATCGCTTTCACTGTATAGAAAACTAGTTTATGAACATACACAATAAGGAATAGACGTTTCTTACATGTCCACTGCATATGTGAGCCACTCTATGGTTACATTGGATGGGAGTAAATGTGGTTAAATACCTGGATAGTGAAGTTGAAGCAAGAGTTTATACATCGCCAAATTCTTCTCCTCAGTGCGTCTGTATCCAAAGTCTGGACTCAATATGTCGGCGATTCGAAATCCAGGTTTATCTTCTGAATTGTGTGTAACGTCTCCTAAGACCGTACGTAGGCCGTTCATTTTGAAAAATGACGCTTTCTGCAAATAATGCGACGTTTTAGGGCTTAAAATTCACTGCAGTTCGTATCACACTACGATTACCTATATTTATTTAAGTCCCTCTTTCTCTAATTTTTATATAGACTACTACGTTATTCCACAATGGACTAATTTAAGTCTAAAAGCTAAGCTCACATTTACAATCCACTGACTAATGCCGAACTGAAACACCAGCACGATGTACGTGCAACTTTGTGTGAAGTTAATGACAGCTACAAACATGTGCTTCGATTAAATATGTCATCGATTTAATCTGACAACGGCTAACATTCTTTTCATTGGTCGAGTGTGTTTACGCTTAAGCGATTCTCAACAGAAAGACGGGCCGATTAAAGCTGCGGGGTAATTAGACAATTAGCTCCAGCTGTAGTGGAGGGCATTAGCGAAGGTTTCATCCACTCGATTTCCCTTGAATGTCTTCTAATTATAGCTGAGATTAGATCTTACACGGAAACCTTGCAGTTAATTAGAAGCATTACGCAATTAGCGTAAGTAGACGCGTTTATGCGACATCGGATGATTTGAATTGACATTACATCGCCTAATAGATTACATTAGTCAGCTATTCTCGTAGCCTATAGATGGAGTACGGGTGATAAGCATCTGCTTGAATATTGAATCCAACACCACTGACTTTATCACTAAATCTTAATTTAGCTGCATTTGCTATTTGGCATTCGCGTTCGACTTGGATCTCGCTTCGAATAGTGCTTTTATCAGGGGTCACCATGTTTCAAAGATTACCAGATCAATTATCTTACGCTTAGTCGTAAAGTCGCCTACAAATGAGCATCCACAACTATTTTTCCCATTAAAAAACTCTAAACATTTCCTACATTTCGTTATGAGCCTTATTCTTCTAAATGAAGAGATATGATTCTGAGGTGAAGTCTCAACGCCTCATTCTCGTCCTAGAGGTTACACCAATCTCTTGCAACTAGCTGTTCTTGTTCGATTCTTGTTAGTGAAAATAAGATTGTAATACATGTATATAGAAGGTTTACACTTTATTGTCTCCTTATTCTAGAGAATATATTTTTTATGTCGAAATTTATATGATAAGTAGAAGATAATAATAATAATAATAGTATATAAATAAAAATAGTTAAAGATTAAAAATCCTTTCTGTGACAACGCCTGTCTATTGCACTCCTGCGCTTTAATGCAGTCTGCATTCGTGGCACATTGGCGAATGTGGCTTTCCAGAGTGTAGGGATGATATTAAAAATTTCTTTTAAATCTTTCTTTTAATTAATAAAATCATTAAAACAGTTAATTAAGCAAAGTCGTTAATAATAACAATAATAACAACAACCATAGCATGTAGCTAAACTGACAATGTTGAATGAACTAATCATAATAATGAAGCATACGAATTCGCGACATGGTGTGAGACAAGTTTCATAGAAGTTGTTCCTATCTCTGCGTGGACGAAATTATCAATCGAAATTCTTAGCTCAGATTTATCATGGTGTCATTCCAGAATTATAATTACTTCTTGTGTATTATGTAACGTCTAACATTTCATGCATTCACTACTTGTTGGCAGGTCACACACTACAGTCGTAATCACTTTGGCGGATAAAAGAAGTTCCACTGGGTGTCAAGCCGACAACGAGTTAATTGAGTTCAGAATATTTGCGGGGGTTTCTCTAATCTGATGGAATATCTAATTATGTAAATGGTGAGACGACAGATTAGATAATGTGTGTGCAAGAACTGTCGATGAGTCACCAGAGTATATTGAATGTTAATTAACCCCAAAGAGTCGATTTATTCTCATTATAGATTCCGATGCTGGCTTGCCTTTTATTCGTTCTAGCGCTCTGATTAAACTTACAGTATGTCCTATATCCAATATGTCTACTTCTCCGGAGAAATACATCGCAATGTCGATGGTGTCAGTGGCACTTATACAAGGCGTGTAATATATACTCGTATAGACAGCATATGTGCATATACACATTCAACATTATGTATACTGTATACAAACATATAGCTGTATATATATATATATATATATAATATATATATATATATATATATATATATATATATATATATATTAGTGCACTGCCTACTGGCAGGTCCATGGTACATAATGCCTCCACTCTTCTCTGTCTTCCGCCTTCCTCTTCATTTCCACATATGAGTGGGTCTGTAAATCTTCTAACATACCTAATCTCGGCCTGCCCCCGCCTCTTTTTCCTTCCATTCTACCTTCTATGACCTCTTTTAATAGACTTTCCCCCTTAGAATGTGTCCTATCCATCTCTTCTTCCTATTTCTTAATACATTTATCAACTGTCTATCTGTGCCAACTCTCTCCAGGACTTCCTCATTTGTAACCTTTTGAGTTCAGCTAATCCTCTCCATTCTTCTCCAAATCCACATTTCCAATGCCTCCAATTTCCTAATATCTTCCTTTCTCAAGGTCCATGTTTCACATCCATACAATAGCGTGGTCCAAACCAAAGTTTTCACTATCTTTATATTTTATCTTTCTTTAGACTTTTTGTTAATAGTTCTTTTCTACTACCAAAGGCCGCTTTAGCTTGTGCAATCCTACTGCATATTTCTGTCTCACATTTCCCATTATCGGTTATAGTATGACCCAAATATTTGAAACTCCTTACCTGTTCCAATTTCGTACCATTTATTGTGATATTAACTTCACTTTTATTATTGGACACTCATAACCTTGTTCTTTTTTATATTAATCTTCATGCCATATCTTAGGGCCGTATCATTCAGCCTATCCATTATCTTCTGCAATCCAATCTCGCTGCCCGCTACCATTCCTTGGTCATCTGCAAATCGTACATCTTGTAACAAATTCCCTCCTACTTTTATGCCTTCTTCCAAGTCTTCCATGGCTTCCTCCATCATTACCTCAGCGTAAATGTTAAACAGCAGCGGCGAAATGCTACAACCTTGTCTTACTCCACGTCCTATTTCACTTTCTTCAGAGTATTCTTGTTGGATTTTGATTACTGCTCTTTGATTCATGTACAAGTTTAAAATTAGTCGTCTATCTCTTCAGTAAATTCCTATTCTTTTTAAGATATTCATCATCGTTATCCAATCAATCAATCCTGTCAAAGGCCTTCTCATAAATATATATATATATATATATATATATATATATATATATATATATATATATATATATAATATTATTATATACGTAGTGGCTACAGTAAACATTTTCAGTTTTTGGATATGAAAAATCCCCGGGCCTCTAAAATTCATTCCGGACTCCTAGTTATCTATAATAATCCGAATGTAGTGAAATTGTCGCGGGACCTCTATTGCCTAAAATTAAAGGGCACAGGATCGCACATGACATGAAATTCCTCTTACTATACAGGGTGAGTAAAAAATGATTACACCTGCAAATAATTTGAATATCTCAGGCGATTGTTAATATTTTCCAATACAACTTTTTCTAATTACTAAAGGACTAATTTCTGACGGGGTGGCCAAATTTAATCAGTTTTGTTACATAAATTGGCCAGTTATGAAAGTTTCAGCAGAGCTACCCCCATTTGTACCTAAAAACGGCGTTTGCTACAACGATAAGGGCAGATTGCACTTAATTGACGAGAAAGTAAAGGTAAACTCTCAGTATTACGTCAATACTTTGCTTGCGGAGCTGTTGAACATGATTGCTATGCTCTTCTACCAAATGGTTTCATCTTTCAGCAGAATGGTGCTCCGGCTCATGCATCTCGTTATGCACAGGAATGGATCAGTGAGAGAAACCCGAATTTCATCAAGAAGAATGAATGGCCTCCAAACTCACCCGATCATAATCCTCCGGATTATCATATCTGGGGAACCATGCTGCATCTCTATCGGAGACATCAGCCGAAGCCTAACAACAAGAGAGAACTGCAGGAAGTGCTTTACGCCATTTTTAGGTAATAATGGGGGGTTGCTCTGCTGAAACTTGCATAACTGGCCAATTTGTGTACCAAAATGGATGAAAATTGGCCACCCCATCAGAAATTAGTCTTTTAGTAATTGTTAAAAGTTTTATTGGAAAATATTAACAATAGCCTGAGATATTCAAACTTTTTACAGGTGTAATCATTGTTTTACTCGCCCTGTAGTCACTGTATACTACCACTGCATCCCACTATATACCAGTACATATGCATATATGTATATTGCATATACGTATAATGTTTATTTAACGTTCTGCTACGTGCCTGCTTATTCTGGTTCAAGGTTCATATTCCAACTCACATGCTAATTTTCACGCTCCAATAAAAGATAAATACGTATATATATATATATATATATATATATATATATATATATATACATATATATATATATATACATATATATACATACATATATATTTAAAATCGATATATGCTACATCATAGGCCTATATGCCACGGTAGGCCACTAGGCCTAGCGATTAATATCTTTATATACAAATTATATGTTGTGTTCTGTCTTCTGTACTACAGAATAATAATGACGTGAATTATAATATATGGCATGGCATTGTAATGTATTCTTGTTTTGCTATGCTATATTTTCTTGAATCCTATTTTTATAGTGACAATGTCGAGTTGTGTCGCCATGGTCATGTCATTCAATTTATTATATTTTAATTCGCATGATTTACACATAGTTCAGCAGATGGTGACTGTAATATTCATCGTAGTTCTTGTGTTGCGCCAATGCAAGAAAGGATTAAGAAGAACTGATCTATCTTAAACTACACGTGTCGTAAAAAGCGACCAAAGAAGAACAGATGAACCTATAGGGAAACAATATGAAAAGCTATTTTTCTTCAGGTAAAGGCCAAATTAAGATATGGTTTAGGCATAGCATTTTATCTTCAGGGCTTAAGTTATTGATTGATGGAGTGACTCTTTTGAAATATGGCAACAGCCTAGTCTCTATGTGAAAATATGTGCACTGAACGTTCCTATTTCAGAACACTTGAAGAGATCTAAGTTACACGGTTATAGCGTTGATTTTTAGCAGAAAATGTTATTTGCTCTCATTTCTCGATGAACTCATCGACTGATCTTATCGGATGATAACTTAGTTCCCGGCTTATGGCTTATCGCAGTTATCGACTGAACTTATTGCCCAAACTAATCAAAGGAGAGCCAAACGCTGTAACAGCTATAAATTCAGTACTTTGACTCAAACAGTATGCTTAAAAAGCACAATAATATATTGTTCACTATTTTATTACTAGCTAAGAGTACGCAGGCAATAGCAAAAGCTTTCCAGAGTCATATATTTTCATAGATTTGCACTGAATTCTGTCTAATTTCATTGATCCTATCTTTAATTCTTCAATCAAATTTTTAAATTGCATTTCAAAATTCTGTGCTTACATAATAATAGCGCAGCAAACAGAAATAAGCATTCTTGTATCTAATTGTAATAGGCCTACTGTATAATTAGAAGAAGTTTAATTGGATCCCGTGTTTTTTCCGGGTCAGATATAAATGGACCAAATGTAAATTGCACTTGTCGCAAATGGCGACTAAGCAAGGACTTAGGAATGCAAGGAGAAACTACCTCAGAAGACGTTAGGACCAAGCTTTAGGCTATATGCTAGTTTGGATAAGGCAATGCCTTTTAGATGGAATTAACTTATTGAGCGATGGAGGGCCATTAAGAAGCATGACAGCAAACTGTGAATAGGAATATGTACCCTGGATCTGCCACTTGGCTGAACACTCAATGTGATTTAAGAGAAGTGGTATTCAAAACAAAATAAGAAGTAATTTATTGTAATAAAAAAGTTTAAGGCTTAATTAAACTCTTAAATTTGACAAATGTTTACGATAAGCATAGCTGGCAAAATTTTCATAAGGTCACGCTTTTGTAAATCACTCCAGTTTCCCTTGCTCGAACGCATTGTTTAGTGGCTGAGTTATGTCAACTGTCCTCTTCACATTCTACAGTATGTCTTCTATTGCTTTTGCTCAAATGCATCTGAATGACCTACAAATTCATCTGATTCATTAATCTCGTTCTTTGCTTATTTTTCGTTATATTTTCGTACTATTTCCTTGTTCAACAGTAGCTTGGTCAATACTAGCTTAATGTTCTAATAAGCACCTATAGTAGCCCAATCCTGCATCTAATCCTTTCTTAGCTGTTTTAATGTTTATCCACGCCAGGCTCTCAAGTATAACATGAAACATTGTTAGAATGTCTAACTGAGGATAAGTAGTTAAGTGTCGACCCCTAACTGAGATTACAGACACACAAGTTTCAAAATGAAAATTGAAATTAAACTAGACATTAGTCGCTAAAGTCTTTTAATCTTTTCTAGTAGGCTAAAGTCTTTTAGTCTGTATTCAGACTTGGCTGGCAGTTGACTCTGGCTATTTAAAACATTCCGCGCTCTCCTGATTTCTCGGCACGACTGGAACAACTCTTGCGTAGAATATACGATTGTGACTTTTTGTCAGATTGCCTCGGGAAGGGCCGGTGGCTTTAACCTGACTTACGACGCTGACTGAATGCTAAATCTACATTACACATGGCACTGATGGCTGCGAGTGGGACGGATTCACAGGAGCTGCTTCATTTCCTATTACGTGCAGAAGATCGGTATCTTAAAATTACCGGTAGATATTCCCGCTAGTCCGTTGCAAACGTTCTTTAATGTTCCTATAAGTACTTTTACGCCGTACAATCAATATGATCTTATCTTAAGTAAAAGGTGTTCTAATTAATAACAAATTAGACGTAACTAATTGCTAGTAAAAAACTTTCAGTAGTTATCATTTAAATTTTTAAAAATTCTCCTTATTTCCTTCTCTCTCTTTTTTTTTCTCTCTCTCTCTCTCTCTGTACCTATCTATCTATCGCTGTCTAGCTCACTTCCTCCATCTGTGTTATATATATATATATATATATATATATATATATATATATATATATATATATATATATATATATATATAATGTCTCAATAGCGTAGGGGTAACGTCATGCAATTTTAAATGACAGATCCTGAGGTGAATTGAACCCTCGTGGGTTCGAATCCCAGTCGCGCTGATCTGAGAGTAAAATCTCGGACATTCACTGGACTGGTTATACGGAAAATGGTCTAAATTGCCTAACGGTTTAAACATGTAGTATAAAAAGTGATAGATATCAACATAGTTGATCATTTCACTATAATGTGTGTTTACTATATATATATATATATATATATATATATATATATATATATATATATAGTAAACACACATTATATATACATATATATATTTACTATATATATATATATATATATATATATATATATATATATATATATATATATATAATTTTTATATTTTATGCGCAATCTCGACGTCTGCGTTATATTCTGTTTGCTGTCAACTATCAAAACTAAATACCATTCAGTATCTGCTGTAGTCGGACTCTAAAATTCTGAAATATTTGGACCTGCTAATATGTTTTTATTTACCCTGAATTAAGGCCACCGTTTATTACTAATTTGTTTACCAACGCTTTAGGGAAAAATAAGTAGGCCCTAAATTTAAATAAAATTTAGACACCAAGTAAAACGTATGAAAATTCATCTCTTCAGATTAACATTTAAAAAGTTCAAAAATTAATGCGTTACTATATATATATATTCATGAAATATAGATTCTATAATTGGAAGAAAATGCATTTAAATGTGTGTCTACAGTATGAAACGAAAGATTTTATATCATATTCAAAAAAGTTAGATACCAACAAAAAGTAGAAAATCCACAAGATATTCGGTATATATAGATTAAAGAGTTTGAAACGTTTTGCATAGTTTTCTTAAATTAAACAAAACGGAGAAAATATTAAACTTTATTTCATCATCTCTAGACTATAATATTAAGGAACCATTGGACTGCTTGTCAGTGATCCAAAACATCCAGAAAAATACAACTGCTAAAATAGAAGGTTTGATATTATATTATTTTATATTGTTAATTAAATTATGGAAAACAGATTTAGGTTTAGTGCATGTATGCTTCAAAAGTACCTTGAGCATAAAGCACAGTGGCGAACAACTAATAAAGAGTAATTGACTTTTCTCTTTAATGTCAATTCATATCTGACAACAGATTACTGATGTGAAATATTGTTTTATTCTTGAATTATATCGCTAACTTCTTTCAATTAGCAGCCTACAAGCAGATCATTTTCGAAAGACGCAGCGCAGGACTACAACTCGAAATTTAAATGATTCTGTTTTGTATTCGACGAAGATTTTCTAGTTATCTTCTCCAGCGCATTTCAAATTACGCTGTTCTGTCATTCTATAAAGGAATTCTAGAAACCAGGGCCAAGCTACGGCTGCAAAGCTCAAAGGTCAAGTCCAATTTCGCCGGAACGAGGGAGATGGGGTGAATTCAATTGACACGAGTGGCGACGTTCAGCGCTACATGCCTTCACGGCCAGTCATATAAATCAGCGTGAGAGTCGAACCGTCTGTCCAAATCTCTCATCTCTCTCTGCTCTCTTTCTCTTTCTCTCTCTCTCTCTCTCTATTGCGCTCTCTCTCTCTCTCTCTCTCTCTCTCTCTCTTTCTCTCTCTCTCTCTCTTTCTATCGCTCTCTCTCTCTCTATCGCTCTCTCTCTCTCTCTCTCTCTCTCTCTCTCTCTCTCTCTCTCTCTCTCTTCGGACGGATAATCTTTGTCCCACCATGCTTAAATTTTTCTCCAAAAATCTCTCTTTTCGTGTGCGAAGTTGTGTAAATCCAGCAGAGCGATTCAAACCTGACGCTTTAATAACAATGAAAAAGTTGCCTGGTTTTTAGTGAAGTCACTGCTTCTGAACGCCGCTTCCTAAGCTTGCCACTAGATCTTTAATTGCATTAAAGTTATGTAAAGAAAACTAGTAATAGGAAGCTGTGATATCAATAGACTGCGCATCCATGCAGTATGCTATCTCTGCTTAAAGTCGGAATTCGAGCTTCAAGGAGCTTCGAGAAATCAATCTGCTCAATCGATCGGCAGGTTATACACTTCACAAAGATTATGACTTTTTCAATATTTAACATAGCTTAGCTAGAAACAATATGGGATGTGCGGTGGTTTCCCTTTGCATTCTTCAATCATGTTTTAGCCGAATTTTACGACACGTGCATTCTACTGTTGGTATATTTTTAAATGGCCCGGACACATCACGGATATGACACATATGTTTAGTGCAGTAAATTAAGCCAGGCAGCTGATAGTCTACATCAGTCAGGCAGCTGATAGTCTACATCAATCAGGCAGCTGATAGTCTACATCAGTCTGGCATCTGATAGTCTACATCAGTCTGGCAGCTGATAGTCTACATCAGTCAGGCATCTGATAGTCTACAGCAGTCAGGCAGCAGATAGTCTAGGCAGCTGCCTGACTGATGTAGTCTACATCAGTCAGGCAGCTGATAGTATACATCAGTCAGGCAGCTGACAGTCTACATAAGTCAGGCAGCTGATAATCAACATCAGTCAGGCAGCTGATAGTTTACATCAGTTAGGCAGCTGATAGTCTACATCAGTCAGGCAGCTGTTTAGACTACTGTAAACAGACTGTTGTAATCAGGCAGCTGCACAATGCCCTGCCTACATCAGTCTGGCAATCAAAATTAGAGGGATAATTGCTCCTTCTATTCTTAACCAAGCTTTATCAAATTATTTAATCTCTCTATTTCTAACTGTGAAACAGCATCTACATATTGCCTGCAGTCGACTCTTGTTTCACTGCTATTAGCATGAGTCCTCCATAGGACCCACGTAGCACTCTCATCGATCAAGATGCCTTACAGAACAGAGCCGTATAAGAAGTGTCGTCAAATCAATAATAAACCTGAACTCGTGAGGTTTCTACCGCTAGTCGATCAATGCTTTCTGCCAGACTCTCATTCTTCCGTTCTGACATTCTGCTTTGTCAATTAGCCGCTAATGAATTTGCACTGATTTTGCTCCGGGTGCGACTTCAGCGCTTTACATCGATTCCTCATTGAGTTTAGTTTTGGTTCTTTCTGTTCCTCACTACTTCCGGTAGAGAGGCGCTAAATTACCCAACACTAGCGCTTAACTCCAGGTTTTGTTAAGCTCGTGCTATTTAGTTGTTGTTGTTAGTGAATGGAGGATAATCGGCTGGCGGGCATAATCTCTAATAATATTACACATAGATACATCGAAACTGAGGCTCTATATTATAGTAATTTAATGAAGTTTTCCTATAACCTGGGAAAATAGAGTCTTTGGAAATATTTGCAATATACAATGTATAGTGTTAGCCTTTATTTATTGTATGGAGACAGTTGTTGAGAAGTTTAGTATAGTACAGTTAGTTTTTTTTAGATCTGTATTTATTTAATTCAATTTATAATTATAAATATTTGTAAGACTTTATTTATATTTCTCAAGTTTTAATTTATCTGTTGGTCTTTTCGACAAAAAATATACAAACTTAGGCCCACTTCCTCCATTGGGCTGCCGTTGATTATTCATCTATGATATGTCAGACCTTAAAAATTGCTCTTTACTTATCAAATACGGACCAGTAACAACTCACAGGTCTCAGACGTTATGAGAAGTCCTAGAGATCGTGATCGACTGGTTTGATAAATCTTGAAAATACATTTGATATTCACGTTGCTGTTGCAGACGAGGACAGATATAATGAAAGTCTGTGGCTGCAGATGTCGTACGCTGCGAAAGTGTAATTATTCTTATGATAACATGAACTCGTGAGTTTAGAACCTGTTTTTCGTTCAACTTTCAAACCTGAAGTCTGCATTATTCTGCCGAATACACGAACTTATAGAATTCTGCGTGAAACGCAAATGAAATTGAATGTAAATACGAAAACTTTTAATTAAATGAAAAATATAACATTTCACTAAACGAAATAAAGACGAATCTGCTATACATGTTGATGGTATTACAGTTTTCTATATGGGCCTACGATTTATATACGTATTAATAGTTTGATGGTACGGAGTGACAAAATCAGATACTACTGTGCATCTTTCATAAGATTTGATTTCATCCCTTGTTATTAACACAGTAGGGCCTCTTGTTATTTTTATTTATCATTACCAATTTCATTGTACCAATTACTTTTCAATGTGGGCCTATATTTGCTTTATAAAATCCAATGATGATTAAGAAAAAATACATAAATACAATTTTCGTTTGATAAATAGTTGTCAGACTTAAAGCAGTTTAGCCCATACAGCACTGATAGGGCTAATAGGCGTATATATTAAATATAAGAAGTTTCTATCAAATATAAAACGTGCAGTATATGAAACCATATATGTATAAAATGCCACCATCATGATGCTAAAGCATAATTTAGATACTCCAGAATCTAGGGTTCTTTGTTAATCTGCAATACAAATGGTACAAGAGACGAGATGTAGTCCACAACATTGTACTGTGTCACTAACTCCAATCGTCTTGGCTTGAGCTCAATCCTTTGCTTCAAATGCCTAACGCCTTGCTAATCTTGAATTCTGTAAATGCTCGTTCGCTTCAGAGAAATTTCTTCTGAAATTTATTAAGGGTCAATAGATTTCATACTGTAGGTTATAATAGAACTTTCATATAAAAGTTTTCACAATCAATTTGATTAAAATTGAAATTTTATTAAAATGTCAAATTAAACTGATCTTTTTAGCTATTAGACCTGTAATAAATTTTCAGAGAATATTCCCTTTTCCTTACATTTTTATGAAATATTTCGCAAAATATGACGTATTCAGAGCGAGTTTAAGGTCAGAGAAGCTGGTCATCCTGGTAAATTATTGTCACTCTGATTCTTATATTAATCACGTAACACAATATTACAATTATTGAAACATTATATTACATACAAAAGTACTTCTTAAATTTTACCTATCAACAAAAATACGTAGCCTACTAAATTCACATTCAGTAAGTTGATGTTATAGCTTAATTTTGAATCTAAACAGCTTTATACGTAGGTAGCAAAAGTTACATCCAATTTATGTAAAGATTCACACTTCTTAACATCAGCAATTTGCTGATGTTACCAAAGAAAGGCGTAAATTCTTCATCAATTTAGGTAGGATTTAGTCAAGGCTACATTATTCAAGACATTCAGTCTAGCTTGGAAAGCTCGGAAGTCAACCTTCTTTGAAATAAAATATTTATTATACAGGACAAGATAGATTTACAAACAGTAACAAAATATTTTTGATGTGTAGGTTACACGATGTAGGATTGCTGTCAGTGCTTAGACACCGTTGGCTGCTAAGTTCTTCCGTTTAGCCTTCTACTTTCAGTTGGCTGTTTTAGGCTTCTTCCTCAAATAAAATATATATCGAAAAGATATCTGACAAGTTCTTGTAGTATCGGTAGGCAAATTTAGTCTATTCTCTGGACCAACCTTATCAACCTCAGATATTATATTAGTCAGAGATGACTGGGTGGCTAGTTTTAATTTAACCTAATGTAGTCTATTGGATTCTAAATGTATATAGCTCCATTCCTCTTAGAGGAAATTCTGATATAAGTTGCTGGCCGGGGAGTTAGCCGAGTGTTAGTAGACTATTTCTCGGTTTTTTTAACCTGCTGAAGAATTTAGCAAAAATTGTATTTAAAGTAGAGATGGGAATTTTATGAATTTTCAGAGTTCGAGTTCGGTTCGGTTAGTTGAAAATGAAAGTTCGGTTCGGTTCGGGTTCGGTTAGCAGTTGATAATTTGAGAGTTCGGTTCGGTTTGTTGAAAATGAAAGTTCGGTTCGGTTCGGGTTCGGTTAGAACAAGGGTTCGGGTTCGGCTTGCTTTCCAACTCTCAAGAGTTCGATTCGAGTTTTAAATGGTTTGTTTTGGATGATGTTCCAATTGTTTAACATTACTTACAATAATCATGGTTATGATAAACATGTTTAAAATGGTTTATGGTAAATGTGCTTAAAGAAATACAAGAAGTCATAGTAACTGACGCATTTTTCACCTGAGTAAAAGTATGACAATGAAAAAATGAGAGAAGTGGTATTTATTCTTGTACATTTCTTAAAATACTGTAAATTGACAAACAAATGTTCATATAATAGATATTTAGCTTCGTTACAGTATCTTTAATATTCTCCTTGATTATAACCAGAGAATAGAATGCTTCATCCATTTAAAAATAAATTTTGTCACTAGTCCTATATATTAGAAACGTTTATAATTAAATGGAAATATATTGGCTAAAATTTGATGCAATATTTCAGAGACAAAGTGCAATTTATTAACATAAAATGTGAAATAAGGACGATTTGGTAAACATATGTACTTCCACAGAAAAATTATCACAATATATACCTTTTGCTATCAGCTGAACCAGTAATAAACTATAAGTGTCTGAAGTGATTTTGTAATGCTCTCTCTCTCTCTCTCTCTCTCTTTCTTTCTCTCTCTCTCTCTCTCTCTCTCTCTCTCTCTCTTAGTGAACTGCCTATTACAGGTCCATGGTATATAAAGCCTCCACTTTTCTCGGTCTTCCGCTTTCCTCTTCATGTCCACATATGAGTGGATCTTAAAATCATCTAACATTTATAATCTTGGTCTGCCTCTGCCTCTTTTACCTTTCATTCTGCCTTCTATGACCTTTTTTAATACACTTTTCCTTCTTAGAATGAGTCCTATCAAACTCTTCTTCCTATATCTTAATACAATTATCAACTGTCTATCTTTACCAACTCTCTTCAGAACTTCCTCACTTGTAACCTTTTGAGTCCAGCTAATCCTTTCCATTCTTCTCTATATCCATATTTCCAATGCCTCTAGTTTCCTGATATTTTCTTTCCTTGATGTCCATGTTTCAGATCCATATAATAGCGTGGTCCATACCAAGGCTTTCGCTGTCTCTATTTTAGTGTCTTTCTTTAGGATTTTTGTTAAAAGTTTTCTATTATCAAAAGTTTCTATTGTTTGTGCAATCTGAAAATATATTTCAGTCTCACATTTCCCAACATCTGTTATAGCATGACTTAAATATTTAGAACTCCTTACCTGTTCCAATTTCGTACATTTATTATAATATTGACTTCACCTCTATTGTGGGATACTCTCACTACTTTTGTCTCTGATGTTAATCTTCATTCCATATTTCAATGCCATATCATTCATATTATGCATTATCTTCTGTAGACCAGTCTCTCTTCCCGATACCATTCCTTTGTAGCGCTACCATTCCTTTGTATCGCTATCTGTTATTAATTTTTTAATTTGTGTCGGAACCAGCCTTACCTGAATATATGCTGTTTGATACTGTACGACATGTAAATGCAAAAACTAATATATATTTGTATTGTTTTTACTATCTTTATATAATGTCAGGCTGGCGAAGGAGAAAGGAACTTCAAGATTTTGGTTCAGATCGGTTTGGACGAAGACAGGGTTCGGGTTCGGTTCTGGTTCGGCCAGAGTCTGGGTTCGGGTTCGGTTCGGTCAAAATTCCTGATTTTTGGGTTCGGTTCGGGTTCGGTTCGATTCCCATCTCTAATTTAAAGACGAATTTAAGGCTTACTTCAATCCCCGAATGACTGGTTGTAGTTGATGAACTGAGACTTCAAGGTCAGATATACTGATCCGAAATCGTACTCTGACTGGAAAAGCCGATATAGTCAGATTATATTATATCAGATTTCATTTCTGTGAAAACTTGGAATCTGCCAACTTAGCCTAAAATTGTTAAAATAATGGAAATCTCTCCACTATTACTCTGTGAAGCATAATTCAAAATATTTCATATACCTATATATTTATATAATTATATATACATGTATATATGTATGTATATATATAATATATATACGTGTATATGTAAATATATATATGCATATATAAGCCTATATATATATATATATATATATATATATATATATATATATATATATACACATATACATACATATACTGTATAACGGACACATTTTAAGGGGGAAAGTCTACTGAGAGAAGTATTAGAAGGAAAATGGAAGCAAAATAGAAATAGAGGCAGACCGAGCAGGAGGCCAGAGATTAGGAATGCTAGATGATAAAAAGATCCATTCTTAAGTGGACATGTAGAGGAAAGTGGAAGACACAGAAGTGTGGAGGCGTTATATATATATATATATATATATATATATATATATATATATATATATATATATATATATATACTGAGATTTAAGGGAAAATGATGATGATGATGATATATAAATGTATCTATGTATAATATATATATGTATACATGTATACGGTATATATACATGTACATTTTTGTACATGTACATGCATATAACAACTAATGGTAGATATAATGTCATTGCATTTATGAGCTACGTCGCTCTGTTTACAATCCTGTGCATTGGTATGAGACGGCCGATATAATATCCCTGGTAGATGAGCTGGTTTTCTTAAATAATTTTCACAGGCGAACTACGGCGATCGTGGACTGGAATCGTTCTATACAATTATTGTATTCGATGAATAAGTAATAGTAGCCGATGTAGCAGCGGGTGTTCCAGGCTCGATATAAAGAAATCAAACTATCAGCTGCTCAGATCTCAGATCTGAAAGTGTACAGATGTTGAGAGCAACTTATTTATAGGGACTTCGCAATTAATATTTTGTCAAGTAATGGAAACAGTATTGCAATTGAATGATTGTAATACTTTAAATCGAAGCCCTATATTGCCGGGTTTTATTTCACCTGATCTAAAGAATTAATCTTACAAATTAAAAGCTAAAGCTAAAGCTAAGATTAACGTCAGTTTCCTCACTCGAAAGCGATGACAGTGACGGCGAGCCCAGGATTTGAACGCCGCACATACTGATCCGCAGTCGAGTGTCTTACCGACTTCACCACTGGCTCCAGCCAGTACATTTGGAGCGTAAGTAGGAACCACCTGTTTTCATTATCAATCAGTCTCCTTTTACTTCCTCATTTCTCGCAAGCCAGTCGATAGCGTTGTACAAGAAGATAAGTATAAAGCTTGGACTATGCTTGAAACTTTTATTATTGACGACAAAGTAACTTAAATAATAAATTTGAATTGAATAACGATGAACGGCGTACATGGAACATGCATGCAATATTCATGCAAAATAATTCTGATGAATAGTTATACAAATATCAGGGTAGATGATATCATCACCCTAATCTCTTCAGGTGTATTTGTTTCTTTAATCTTGAATGTAAGCAAGTATCAGCGGTGCTGTCTAATGACAGTTTTGACCTTTCTACAAAAAGAAAATTATAATGAACAACAATTTCGAGGTCAATATTTATTTTTGGGTTCTTTTCAAAATGAAGGCAAACAGTTCAAATCCTTGACTAGCTGCTGGAGACAAACGCTAGGACAAACATTTTGAGAACAGATTTAGATTTTTGCAGCGTTTTGTAGTCTCGTAGTAATTGAATTGACTTACGTAGTCAATCGGTTGAATAGTTGTGCGGGTTACCTGGAGTGACACCAACAATTGTCGTAGTAGGCTACATTTTTAATCAGAAACCTTTAAGAATAGAACTACTTTAAATGATAACAAACATACATTTAAAATATCATCAAATTCTCTGCAAAGTGCTCGTTAATATTATAATATTAGTTTATGCATGTTAAATATTAATTTGACTGTTTAACGCCGCTAAAGTCAATTGATCGATCAATGTGTAGGCTAGATTGAGCGTAATCTAAAAGGTGTAGAATTGTACTACAAAATAAGAATTTTTAACATAAATAAAATCTCAGCTCTCAAAGGAAAATTATCGGATAACATCTTCAACTTTCATATATCCTGCACGACGCAAAGGCGCAGTTATCTTTTGTTTATTTTATCAAATATTCATCAGGGCTTTAAGGAGTAAGTGATTTCGGATTCAGCTTCTCTCCACTGAGATCAGAATTATCTGCCATCTGGCAGAGAATCGGCTTATTTCTCTTTCGTGCTTCTTATTCCCATTTCACCCACTGCTGAGTTCGCCCCAACTGATTTCCGCCGCTAAATTCGCCCCGAAAGATTTAAGCCGATGAAATCACCTAGGATGATTTAAACCGCTGAATTCACCGAGGATGATTTAAGCCGCTGAATTCATAACGGCTGATTTGAGGCACTGGATTCATAGGATTTTATCTAGATAAAATGGTCGTCGTTAGCCGTTTTTGATGTTATATTTAAGTGTAATTAAAAGTAAAAAACATATTTAAAACTATCTGAATTAATTTATTTACAGGCAAATGAAGTAAAGGTTTTCAATAGTTAATAATTGTTACATTAACCTGACGTCTCCTCGAGGCAGATCTTAGCTAGATCGTGATTTGTTACAGTGTGTGTCCTTTATTTAATGGATTGAATGGATTTAATATATAATGGATCAGTGACCAATGAGTACACGCGCCATTTTGAATGGTCGCAAATGTGAATGATTCGATATTAACTTTGGCTTTGAGTGAAAAAATGTAGCGGAGTAAATTTTAGGGATACTTTTCAAGTTTTATATTACAAAACAGTAAGGCGTCTTCAGTCGAAAGCTGATCGAATTTAGTCATAAAAGTTATATAATAGTAATTTCATGGTTGAATTTAACTGAACTTGAACTTCTGTTTAATTATGATGTACCAAGGAAATATGATATCCTCGATTCCTTCCATACTCAGTTCCCATCTAATCCCTCCATATGAATTATTCATTAGCGCCAACCGCAACTAATCTAGGAATGCTAGGCAGTGGGTCAAACATTGCGGGCTAAATCTGATTACGTAATACTCTTTGTATTCATAGTTTGATTTGTGAATGATGATTTAATAAAATGATCTTATTATCTGAGATGAATTTTTAGTCAATTTCAAAACCGAAATTAGTGTCTTACCATAAATCGCGTCCATGCAAGCTAGGCATAATATTTGTTGCAAATTATGCTCTTGAAATTCTTGAAAGTCAGTTCTGCACTACATAACAGATATCAAGAACAAAATTCTAAAGCAAAATTACACTATGCAGGTTTTAGTCAGTAATGGCAGCAATATTTTTGCGAAACAATTCGCAAATCGATCTTATTAAGAGATTCAACCTTTTTGAATGATTAATAAAAGCCTAATAAACTACTTTCAAGCAAAAAAATTTTATGTTGTTTTCATGTTATAGAAGAATATCAATCTTCACCGTAACATGTACGTTACACAACTTTGTCTTTAGATTTATCTTAAATGGCATGAATATTACGTTGAACTGTTATTTTAGTTAGTGAACTATTAACACGTACAAAAGGGTTGTTTGTTGTTGGTTTATTCGTAGTAGGTAGTATGCATCTTTGTTAACTAGAACCTATAAGTCGAATACTTGTAGTTTAGTTGTTAATAGAGCTGATACAGTGGGAGGATCGAAGCCGCTCACTGAGCAGAATCAACTTTCTCTCACGATCAGGAGGAGCGCAGCGTGCAAGGGTTGACGAGTGTCCCGCGCTCGGAGTCTTACAAGTAGCGCAGTGGTATCAGTACAACTTGCAGGATATTCTAGAGTGAACTTTAGGCAGACAATATGATTAATTTATCTCATTTCTGATTTATTATTTAAGAGTAGGTAATAGCAGCTGCATAAATGTTGAACTAGTATAGACTACTAGCAGTAAATGAAGTTATTATTATTGAGATCAGTTGATAGCTCGTAAACGTATGATATTTAAAGCGATAGTTTTCATCATGGATACTCACTTCACTATAATATACATGTATGTTTATAAATAATTGTTATATACTAATTTTCATGATCACTAACTCAAAACAGATATCTTGTAGCATTCTTACGACTTTTTAATATAATTGCACATTACAGTATATTGAAACGTATTGATATTTATATTAGAAAGTATTTCTGCTATAGGCCTAAAGGCATTCAATTTCTTTTCTGCATTTATGTTTGCAACTATCAATAAATATGTTTTGTTAGCCAAATATGTTTATTGCCTTCTTTTGATTTAGACGTTTATAGGCTAAACGTGAGCCAAATAATGTTTACATTTTTTCAACTTTAGAGAATTTTAATATTAGGAAACTGTCTCAATCTGGATTGTAATATACAGAAATAAATACATTAAAGGAGTGCACTAAATAGATAAAAGAAGTGCATTAAATAGATTAAGGAATTGTTTTGCATTTTAAACCAATATAAAACTACAGCTAATTGAATTGCAGAAAGAAAAAGTCGCTGTCGTCCTTGTGAGCCATTTAAATTTACATGTGCCTCCATTGGATTAAATAGTGTTTTATTTAGCGTCTTATCTCCAACCAGAGTTGTATTGAGAAGCAATAAAAGTCGTGCAGTGTCATTTGTGACGTATTCTATATAGTGGAAATACAGAGAAACGATAATAAGATGAGGAATAAAATCCTAGCATGGAATGTGCTTGTGGTGCTCCAGGTGGCGTCTCCATTGACAGTTCTACAAAATGCTGGTAATGACTTTTTTCCTACTAGTAATTTTTTCTTTCGTTTCATACGTACTTATTTTACCTGTGAATTTGCGAAATACAGTGTGATGATTGCAATATCCACTAGTTGCTGCATTATACTTCCTGTACATGTGTGTTAGTAATCTATCGCTGCCAACGAAGGGTAAAAACAAGAATTCATGACAAAGGTACGCCAATACATATATTTGAATCATTATAATACCATACAATTTTAGAAAAAACACAAAGCAAATTTATGTTTTACTAAACATGTGTTGTAAAAAAGAATATATGAGTATATTTAAATTTTTACTGAACCTAATGATTAAATGGCTATCTTTGAATTATTTGCACATAGATTGCTTTAGATCAAATTGTGACATGTAAATCTGATAATTTAAATTACATTTATGTTGTACATGTAGTCCACATATCCCTCTTTAATTCAATGCAAACATATTTACAGATAATGTACTTGTTTATAAAGGGAATCTTTACACAATACATACAATACATGTACATTGCAACACTGACAATGGATTTTAAACTAAAACTACTGTAGTGATATCATTTCCTAATTGATGTGTGTGCATAGAATTTCTCTTAACATGTTACCCAAACAAAAATAATAATATATTCGTTTACTTCGTTCAATCTGACAATCGCAGAAAGTTACAGCACAGAAATTCCATCAGACACAGCATAACAAATTACAGATATAGCATAAACAGTTAATAGGCTAGATATAAGAGAGACAAAACTAAAACTTGTTTTCGATAACATTTACCACATGAATATTACAACATTACATAAATCAATGGCTTATACTATTCATAATTACCATATAGGGCGTACTGTACTATGAGTAACGAAGAATCTTTTAGTATTCATTAAATTAACTAGCATCATCTAGAATCATACGAATAATGAAGTTTTTATCGCTCAGACTGCTTCGTTTTATGGGAAGGGAATAGCATATCTTAGCAGTATTTCTTCGGGTTGGGTAATTATGATTGCTTTGTGGAGGTAACAAATGCGCCAGTAAATGTGCAGGATTGTTACAGATTGCCTTGAAAAGATTATTGTCAGCAGAGTTACATACATGTAGATCCTCAAAATTAGATTCTTTACTGTAGAATCCAGCTCTCCTTGCCTTCTTTAAAAAGGTTTCAAGACGGGTTCTCTCTTCAGCATTTGTAAAGCGCCACCAAAACTGGGAGGCATACAGAAGCTTAGGGAGTGTGAAGGCTTGAAAGACTCTTTGAAGAAGATCATTTGCCAAACCTTTACAACGTAAAGAATAGAGGCAATACTGCTGCTCGAACACAAACTAATGATGCTTGTGATGTGAGCAGAAAAAGAAAAGTTATCAGATACTATGACACCTAAGCATTTGAAGTTAGAAACCCGCTCAATTCCTTCAAGGTGTGGGATATCTGTTATCTGCCTTTTTTGCTTGGGTAATTGGAAGAGAATTTCTTTTGTTTTATTTCGATTTAATACTAGATTGTTAGAGCGGGACCAGTTTTCGATATGGACTAATTCCTCTTCCGTTGAGCGAAGGTTAGATGCAGGCACAATGAAGTAGGTGTCATCGGCATATCTGAACAAATAGTTTTGTAGGCTGTAAGGTTTTTAAGTCTGATGTAACAATGACAAATGCAGTTGGTCCAAGTGCTGATCATTGGACTATGCTGGCATTGATTGCTTCTGATGACGATGTTTGACCATCAGAGATATTGGTGTGTGAACGGGCCGCGAGGAAGCTGGAAATCCACCCATTAATATTGCTAGGCACATCTAGGGTACACAGTTTATCAATCATTTGTGAGTGTCTGACTGTAAAAAACGCCTTGCTGAAGTCTAACGCTAATACTCTGACGAAGGTTTCAGTTTCGAGCATAGACGAACGTTTGTGAAAGAAGGCAATGAGAGCAGCAGTAATGGATCCTGTAGGGCGAAATGCATACCGTGACGTTATAATACGCTCAGTGATGCGTGAGGGTACAGAGGTGATGGAAAGGGCGATAGTCAGACATGACACTGGGCAAGAAACCTAGAGTATCGGTTTAATTACTGAGGATTTCCACTGAATAGGTACATAGGAATTGCGGATATACATATTGATTAAGCTAGCAAGAGGAGCTGCAAAGACTGGAGCAGATAGTCTCAAGAACCATGAAGGAAGGTCATCGGTACCGGTGGCTGTTGGTTTTAATTTGTCCAGAATGTGGAAAATTGCAAATTCTGAAACGGGATCATTAGGTATATTATTCACTTGGTTTTTGATTGGTTCACTATACTCACTGTCGGTGGAGACCAGTGAATAATAGTTATTAAGCGTTTCAGCATTTATGCTCGGATTGGAAGATCGTTGATATTGCTTCTTACCAGTGACCTTCTTTACAGCTGCCCATAGATCATGGGAGTTAGTGGCAGAGTTTAGATTTATTAACTGATATGAGTTATATTTCATTATGAGTTTTCCATAAAAAGGAAGTCGCCACTTTTTTACAGAAATAAAAAGTTGAAATAACTAAACATAACCCCACACTAAGAAAGGTATCGACGGAATATTTCAATGCCGTCTTCAAATACTTATGTGTCCTATTAAAAATATTCTATTAATTCCCCCTCTCTGTAAAGACTTCTATCATTTTTATCGCCCAGTAAAATTTTCTTAAAGGAGGCTATATATATATATATATATATATATATATATATATATATATATATATATATATATATATATATATGTATGTATATATATATGTGTGTGTGTGTGTGTGTGTATGTGTATATGTGTGTGTATGTGTATGTGCATATGTAATATATACACGTAAGTATTTATCATTTCTGCTTCTTTCACAGTCATCCGAAAAGTAATCTTACATTGAATTGTCCAACTGAATTGATTTATCTAATATACAGCAATAGAAAAGTTAAAAAAAAGTTGTTTCCAGTCTTGCTGGTAACGCTTTTACTAAACATACAAAAGAGTTCTATGTACAACAAGCCTGTTTAGGAGTAGATATACTGTTAAGAAATGATATATATGTAAATATAAATTTGAATAACTATATGTATTTGAATAAATATTTATAGAATTATATGTATTTGTACCCCACTGTAAGATATTTCGCAAAATCATTAGGCCTATATATAGTTTTAATTTGAGAAAAATTAATTTATTATTTATAGCTTGAATTAGTCGTTATTAATATGTATATATATATATATACATGTATATATATTATATATATTATATGAATATATATATATATACAGTATATATATATATATATATATATATATATATATATATATAATATAATGTTTATTTCTAATCATTTTATCATTATATATAGTTTATTACTATTGTAAAAGCCATATAATATAATATATTATGTAGAGCATAAGGCCCGATGGTTATTGAAATTCTTCAACAAAATATTTTTATAGTGAACTATTATAGGCCCTTATAAATTTAATGCCGAAATAAGACTATAATTTTAATTTTAAATTATCGCCATGGATTACCCATTTCTGAAGTTGAAATGAGCTGCAGCTTACATAGTTGTATTGGTATTCTTGGTCCTCGAAAAGCCTAGAGCTGAAGAATATCAGTATTTGAAATGAAGTTTTTCTGCTGTCGAAAAGTTTCAGTTTATAATGATGTTTTATCAAACAATATTTGAGCAAGCTATGTTTTTCAAGCGGAGTTCGTGACAGGACATAAAATATTAGTTTAATGGATTTTATGATAACAAAGCCGACGACGGTAACTTGAGAGAAATAAGATTAAATTTTATTCCAAGGGGATGAAATAGAAATAACTCTTCACTGCTTATATTTTTAAAATTAAAAACTATGCAGTTCCTCCGTAGAAAATAAAATTGAGGATACATTTTTAAAAGAAAGGGGTCAAATCCCAATACCCCATCAATTTGCATTCGGAGTCTAACTTGACAGTCTAACTTAGTTGGGGACTGCCATTGTGAATAAAACAAAACAGCAGTACCGTTTAGCTCGTGCTTTGTTATTACATCAAAGCTGAATTGGTTGAAAGCGACAACGCGCGACAGTAATCTCCAACATAAACACGTGTTGACTGCTCACCAGTGATCTGAATGACAAGCCGTGACGAGTCGTTTTTAAAATAAAGAGAAATCTATTTTTCAATTTTTCAATCTATTTTTCAACAGACATCAAACGCCTCCAGCTGAACAGTGGTTTGCAGTTTTAAGTCAGTTTAAATTCCATAAACCAGGTTTTCATTGGTTTAAGAGTGATTTAAATGAGTGTTTGATTTAATATTTGTTTGGCCGTATGGTTACACACATGGCAAACCTGTTACTTGCTACGTGTTTAGGCCTAGTTTTCTGTTATTGTAGTTTTCGTTTTCTCATTTCCTGTCATGGTTGGTACTACTCGGTAGTAATCGTTGGCGTCTGTTGACGCATCGATTGTTACTGACGCGGATTTAAGAATAACCTTCCATCAACCTTGGGATTTTTTCAGATTTTAGCTTTCTTCAGATTTTAGTGGTTCAGAGGTTTAGTGGTTCATAGGTTTAGTTTTTATAGGTTTATTGGTTCAGAGGGTTAGGGGTTCATACATGTAGGTTTATCTTGGAAAAATATGGATTCGTTGGTGGTGGTGTGATTTTCGTTTTCTCATTTCCTGTCATGGTTGGTACTAATCGTAGTAATCGTTGGCGTCTGTTGACGCATCGATTGTTACTGACGCGGATTTAAGAATAACCTTTCATCAACCTTGGCATTTTTCAGATTTTAGCTTTTTTCAGATTTTAGTGGTTCAGAGGTCTAGTGGTTCAGAGGTTTAATCCTACCGGAAGCCACAAACCATTGTTCACTATTGCAGTTTTTCTGTTGTGGTGTTATTTTGGAAAGTGTAATGGTTTGAAATAAATATAATAAAAATATAAATAAATAAATAAGATTAACATACAGATCATTGAACTGCATACTCAATCAAGGCCTTGAAAACTGATAGCGATTAGAAATATGTACACTGGACATTTAATTGTGTAGGGCATTGAAGAAACCAGTCAGAGGTGGATCTTTGATCCAATAGTCCTGAGGTTGATAGAGTCGTGTGGAGGTTGTCTTGCTGAGTGTGTCTTGTTGAGGGTATCTTGTTGAGGGTGTCTTGTTGAAATTGTCGTGTTTAGGTTATCATGCTGAGTTTACAATGTTCAGGGTGTCTAATTGAGGGTGACCTGATGATGGTGTCTTGTTTAGGTTGTTTTGATGAGGGTGTCATGGTTCAGAAATGAGGTAAAATTTGACTTTTGCTTGTAATTATATGGATGTTCTTAACTCAGCATAATTTTTTTTACATCCGTCCTTTGATGAGGCATAAAATAGACAAATACTATTGCAACCATGAACTTTAAATTTTCAAAACTTATGACGTCAAATATTTCACACACTTCCGTAAAGTATCGAAACTTATTGGCACTTTACTAGCACAATTTAGTATAATTTCTAAAAGCAAACTAGTCAACATCTAAATATTTAATTTTTTTCTTTGCATTCTAGTCCCGCTATAACTAATCTTTGGGTCGCAACAGATACGGGAAGTCAATATTGATAGATGTCTACCGGCTGGAGCCAGTGGCGATGTCGATAAGGTATTCGACATCGGATCAGTATGTGCCCGGTTCAAATACTGGTTTCTCTCGTCACTGACATCGCTTTCGAGTGGGGAAACTGAAGTTAGCATTAGCTTTATAGCTTTTAGCTTTTTTACCAGTTTCTTCTTTGACGCTCCTCCTTACTGACCTGACGCTCCTGTCGCACGTAAAATTGCTGCCGCACGTAAACCCTCACGCCCGAGGACTGGTGCAAGTTGTTAGCTAAATCATACGTAATTTATCACAGTCACGTCTTGTCATTGTGTCAGGCGAGTGGAAAATAATGACGAAGAGAAAACAACCGGAAACAACGCACCGGATTCGAAAACACGTGCCGGCGGACTTGTTGGAAAAGATTTATACACTGAAATTACACTGGCTCAATTCATGCTGACTCTCTCCTGTGTAATCATATTATCTGCAAGAATTTGTGCATTCTTCTCAAGCGATCAATAGAAATATCAATAATATAATCCATAAAATAAAATTTTTGATGGACCTTTGTGACTCGCTATTTAATTTTTTCTGAAAATCACTGTTTCGTTGCTATGGTAGGCCTACTGAGGCTAATAGATAATTTTCTTTATCAGTATTTTTAAGTAAAATAATTAGTTTAGAAACTTCTTTTATGCTTAAATTATAAATATTCATAGACGTCTCTCCTTCTTTCTCTTTTCTTTCTTTCTTTCTTTCTTTCTTTCTTTCTTTCTTTCTTTCTTTCTTTCTTTCTTTCTTTCTTTCTTTCTTTCTTTCTTTCTTTCTTTCTTTCTTTCTTTCTTTCTTTCTGTCTTTTTTTCTTTCTCTCTCTCTCTCTCTCTCTCTCTCTCTCTCTCTATCTCTCTCTCGTTGATCTTAATCAGGAGGCATTGATTTCAGGCCTGAACGACTCAGCGTATTGAGATCTCTAAACTCTGCTAATCCAATACTCGTGGGAGGTGGAACCGTCCGGACCCGCTGAATTCTATTTCACTGGAGCGAATGTTGCTGTCGTTGTCTGAAGCTCATATTACTGGAGCTAATGTTGCTCTCATTGTAAGAAGCTCATGTTACTGGAGCTAAAGTTACTCCCATTGTAAGAAGGTCATATTACCTCGTTGTCTGAGACTCATATTACTTGAGCTAATGTTGCTTTCGTTGTCTGAGACAAATATTATTTGAGCTAATGTTGCTCTCATTGCATGAGGCTCATATTACTTGAGCTATTGTTGCTCTCGTTGTATGAAGCTCATATTACTTGAGCGAATGTTGCTCTCATTGCATGAGGCTCATTACTTGAGCTAATGTTGCTCACATTATATGAGGCTCATTGCTTGAGCTAATGTTGCTCTCGTTGTCTGAGGCTCATATTACTTGAGCTAATGTTGCTCTCGTTGTCAAGGCTGATGTTACTAAAGAGCTGGTTTTATTGTGAGCCTCGATTCCATTAGTGAGGTGCATTACCTTTCATTATTATTGCTACATTGCGCTTATTTTAATTGTTTTATAAAACGTTTGTCAGGTGTTCTCCTTTCTCTCTATCTCTATCTCTCTTTCTCTCTCCCTGTCTCAATCAATCAATCACACGTTCTCTTCGTATCTCTGTCTATCTCTGTCTCTCTCTATATCTCCCTCTCTCTGTCGCGCTCTCTCTATATTTCACACTCACTCTTGATCTCTCCTCCTCTCCCCTTCTCTGTACAATTCTATCATTATACGCGCTTAATTACATATGAATACTTCATTCTAGTGATATGCCAATTTGCAGATCACTGCAGAGAAAGAAAGAGACAGAGAGAGAGTGAGAGAGTGAGAGAGAGAGCTTTCTATAGAATCGTCGAGTGTTAATGTTTTACTAGAGAAGAAGTCTGAAGAGCGAAGAGAACGGGATGACATAAGCTCTGTTGATCAATAGCCTCAATGGCTCATAGGTCCGAGCCAGTCAGCTTTTGCTCATCAAGTAGCCTTTCTCTGAATTAAACTCTAACGAAGAGTGTCCCCCTAGGAAGAATATAAAACGACTGGACAGCAAAGTCCAAGGTGTTATTGCTTGTGAATTCAGAATGAGGCAGGGTGAGATAGCAAAGTCGGAAAATAAGAGGGTCAAAAGGTCGCCTTTAGTGAAGGATTAATTACCTAACCCATATTCTTTGAGTGAGTCACCTCACTGTTCAACCCAAGTCAGTGATTCTACATTTGTGCTTGAATATTTTATCTCTTTTCTCTGCAATAGATCTCTCTGGTTGAAACAGAAGATCAGTAGCTGTCGTGTGTTGAAGCTGTAAACTGAGGTAAATTCAATGTCTTGCCAGTGATCTATAGTTCTTCGGCTTAAATTGTTGGTAGGGTTATCCTCTGGTTATGGTTTCGTAGAGCGCAATCAACTTAAAAGTCTCCTCTAAACTGTTGCCCTTAGTCAGTTTTGTAATAATAATAATAATAATAATAATAATAATAATAATAATAATAATAATAATAATAACAATTAGAGTGTTATAGTCATCAATGAAAACATCGAGCACCATTGAGACAAAATCAAGCCGGCAAGCAAAAAAAGGGTCCAAAAACGGTCCAAATGCCAAAATCCAGAAAATCAGTCCAAAGTAAGTGGAAATAAAGAAAAAGAGGTTTAAGCGCGGGTAGCCCATGGACACTGGATGGAAAAGAGAGATGGAAAAGATAGGTCTTCAACTGCCTATTGAACTGCTCAGAGGAAAGCAAAGATGTGATTCAAACGAAGACCTCCGAAGATTGGATGGAAGAAAATTCCAGATCTGCGGTGCAGGATGCTGTAACGAATGATTAGATAGCTTAGAGCGTGATCTTAGATCGTGTACTGCCAGTATTAAGCGTATAAACCAAAGAATTGTCAGATTGTATCTGCCAACATTTTGGAAGTTAAATTGATATCTCTTCAATTATATTTTTAGACTCGGGATTAATAAATTATTTTAAATAATATTAATACGCCGACACGCCGCATTGATTTCCGTACCACTAAACAATAGTCACTATACTAAATTATTTCTTACAATATTTCTATGGATGCAAGCAGCAGTTTATGAAGTCATAACTCGCTGCGGTATCGTGGAAGGCTCAATGATCATCGAGTGCCCCCTAGGGACAGGAACCAGACGGTTCTCCCTCCCCCCACCGCCTGTCCCACTATTATCCATTTTATACCTGCTTGAAAGGCGCTTTGTAGCGTTAGATAATTCTCTAATGTATTTAGATTTTGATGAGAATACACATACATGTATATGCTTATAACGAAATGCATGCGCATGCAAATTTTGTTAATGTAATAGTTTTTAGTTATTTTTCCGAATCAGCATTAAAACCTGGGACCACAATTTTTGAAAGAAATAAAAAAAGCTAAACATTTAATATCACATTGGAATTCAGCGCAATAAACATCAGATTTAAGTCCTTTGATGAACTACAACTTTTGGAGTCCTGCTTATGGTTGTAATAGGAGCCAGGGGTCCAGGTCTAGAAGGACCGGCGAGGGTGGGACACTGGAAAGTGGAAGGGTGGTCCAGGTTGTCAGGGGTAGGAGCGGTCAATTGATGGGTGCCTCTCTAGAGTGACGGATGGAGACACGAAGGAAATCAAAAGTCGGAATGAGTTGAAAGGATAAAATGAACGACGCGATTGTTTGTTATGAGTCTCGCAGCATGGTCGTTTATGCTGGATGTGCACCCTTTAGTGTGCACCCTACATTCATTTTGTAGTACACATTGTATTCACTATGTAGTACACCCTTTAGTGAGCCCTGTATTCATTCTGTAGTACAACTTGTATTCACTCTGTAGTACACCCTTTAGTGCACCCTGTATTCACTCTGTAGTACATCATGTAGTACACACTTTATGCACCCTACATTCATTCTGTTGTACACCCCTTAGTACACCCTGTATTCATTCTGTAGTACACCCTGTAGTACAATGTGTACTCCAATCTACAATCACTTTGGAATACGCTCAGTACTACTCTCTGCTTGGGATCCTATGGTGCAGATCATATGTCATCCCGTCTTATGCAATATACCGTATTGTACACCTTTTACGCATTCAGTATCACCCTGTAGTGTGCATTGTAGTACACTGATTGTACATCCTATAGTATTCCCTTCAGTGGGCATTATAGTACATCTATTTTACATCCCATGGTACACCCTGAAATGTGCATTGTAGTAGATCTGTCGTATATCCCCTAGTGTGCAGTGAAGTACACAAATTTTGCATCACGTAGTACACCGTACAGCGTGCATTGTAGCACACCTATTGTCATACCTTAGCAACAACAACAACAGAATTAGAGTGCTACTGTCGTTCATGACAATATTAAGCACTCTGGTACCAAAGCCAATCCGATGAGAAGAGTGGTGGGTCCAAAATCGGTGCAAGCCAAAATCCGGGAAGTCAGTCCGATTAAAGGTACTAGAGGAATGGAGGTTTAGTATGGTCTCAGTTTCTGTGCAATGGTTGAATGGGAGAGGTGAAAGAGAAAAGCTATCAACCTTCTATGAAACTGTTCATGTAGAAGGAAAGGATGATCAGGAGAAGATGAGGGGTGCGTGGAAGGAAGAGAATTCCAGATCTGAGGAGCAGTTTGTCGGCAGGAGCGCTTGGAGAGTTTACTGCGAGAAGGAATGCTAGGTCGCTCTGGAGTAATTAACTTAGAGAACCTAGTAGTACACCCTGCAGCGCGCATTGTAGTACGCCTTGTAGTGCTTCGCGTTGGTTAAATTAATTATAGGAATTTAGTATTCAATGCTGTATTGCAGCGAACTGTATTGTATATTGTAATTTATATTATTGAGAGATAGTAGTTTAAAGGTGCACTGTACTTTTTGCAAAGTGTAAGTTAAATGACTAGAGGTTAACTTCCTGTCAGAAAGCAAGTCTGTAGCAGCACTGGATTTAAACTCTACATCTATTTTTTACTTCTT
Source organism: Enchytraeus crypticus (assembly GCA_905160935.1). NCBI lineage: Eukaryota > Metazoa > Annelida > Clitellata > Enchytraeida > Enchytraeidae > Enchytraeus > Enchytraeus crypticus. Next base: position 141,902 of record CAJHZI010000379.1, on the reverse strand, counting down.
TTTTATCTACTTACCGGCTGATTGACACTTAGACAATTATACTACTGGTAAAAAGCTGGTAAAGATAAGGTTAACGTCAGTTTTCTCACTCGAAAACGATGTCGGTGACGGGCGAGCCCAGGATTTGAACCCCGCACATAGTGATCCGAGGTCGAGTATCTTACCGACTTCGCCACTGGCTCCAGCCACTGGCTTCGTAATACTCTATACAGAAACAGCAGTCGCTTGCTCTCTATTTCTTTACTCGCAAGCACATGTGTAATTCGCAATGGAGACCGCTCTCCCACAATGTCGTACTTCTCAAACTCAGCAGTTGGCGCAAATAGTACTTTATGTGGCGCGGCTTGTAACTCGTTTATCAGGATATCTGAGTCCTTGATCGTGTACTATGTATTATTGTTCATTTCAGATTCAATAAAAGAAATCTGCCATTCCGAAGTATTTGAGGCTAAATGTGCCAAGGATGAAATAGTTATAACGGATTCGGCGCAATACGGACGACTTGAAATAGGTTACATTATGATACGTTTATTTTACATAATCATGAACCTGGACTATGTAATCTTAAACAAAATCCTGGATATTCTGGCAATGTTAAAATGCATTTTGCAGCAGAGAATTTGAAATACACACTTATCCATCTAAGAGTGAGCATTTGCAGACGTATTTTACTATTTTGCATATACTTGCATATTTTACATATTTTGTTTTTATTTTGTTAGCTGCCCATATTGCATCCGGGTCTCCGAGCAAAAACAGAACCAGCAGCAAATGTGCTAGTTTTCAAAAACATCTAATTAATCTTATAATTTAGAGTAAAAATAAACTACACGAATAGTATTCAGGAAATAATAAAAATAAATATTTAACGTCAGTTTCTTCATACAAGAATAATGTCTGGGACGACCCCGCATCACATATGTTTACTAATTGATTCACCCAAACGATTTTGACAAATATTTGTGCAAATGAGAGAGAAAAAAATTCTGAATGGTGCTGCTCTAGTTATAGAATGCGGTCAGGTATGATTTAATTTAACTAATATATTAATTTATTTTGACTGCTTTATCAGGTCGCTGTGTGTCAGAGAGTTTCGGATACTTGCGCTGTATGCATGACGTCATGCCAGAAGTGGATTCGATGTGTTCTGGACATCATGAGTGTTCGATTAGAGTGGACGACACAGTGTTCAAGAGAACAACTCCTTGCCACAAAGATCTCAAGAGTCATCTAAGGGTGGCTTACCACTGCCAAAAAGGTTGACAGTTGAAGCATTATTATCGAATATATAATTATCTGGTTTAACTGCATTTTCCCATCAGAAAATCTTGCTGAAGTCCTTCGTACTGGATTCTTAACTTTCGGCGTCTTGAGTAACGGAAAGATATAGCGACCAATGTACCAGTTCCATTTGTCGGTGGGAACAATTCGCTAATAATTGGATACTAACAAAATAATTTCATTTTACTTTCAAGTCCAAGACTAATTGACTACAGAGAGGAAAAGTGTAGATTTAGCTCATTTATTTCAGTTATCTCGATGCAATGCTAACATTTAGAACGTAAAACATTAATATGATAAATTGACAGATTTCTTGAAGAGCTATAGAAGTCACTTTGACATTTACTGTATAAACTAAATGGCTTACTTAAATTTTGCAACGAAAAACATACATACATGTAACAATATTATATTGTACATAGTGATTCATAATGAAATGCACAATACAAACATCACGTATGGCACATATAGTTAAATTAATTAACTAATACTGTATAGTACTTGTTAGTGTATAGCTACAAATATTCATTGATTAAATCAAATATTTTTCTAAAGTGTCTTCTATTGATCAAAAACATTAATTATTAACAAATAGTAAAGGTCTTTCTATTCATCAGTCCGTTTTCGCCGCTTAGCAGACTTTTCGAACTAAGTCATTCCAGACTGAATCCAGTGTAGCCTATCGTCTTCCCTGTATGTTACTTAATGCTGCTTTACTCATACATACTGTAGTGTTAGACCGTTTATTGCGCTTTATGCCTAAAGGGAAAATCAAAAGTAGTCAAACCATTAACATATTCAGTAATATATGGCTGACCCCGCAAGGATATGCAGTAATATATGGGTGACCCCGTAACGATGTGCAATAATATATGACTGACCCCGTAACGATGTGCAGTAATATATGGCTGATCCCTTAACGATATACTCGTATAACCTCTATTGCAGCAATACTGCCTGGGGGCTTCTGCTCCTATTCGAGCGAGACAATGGTTACGGAGAAATCCGGGATAATCTCCAGTCAGGTGTCACAAGATACCGGATGTGGGACGACTGAATTGAATCATCCCTGGGTCATTCAGGTATGCAGAAATTAGTTGTCTGCATTGGACTATTAATTACACTATTGTTTTAAGACTGAGTATGCCAAAGGTTAATGTTAGTTTTTGGTTGCTTCATGAGGACATGACATAATGATCTCTGCAATCAGGCATGTGTCATAATCATTTTAAAAATCATCTGTATTTGAAGGTTTAGATTTACTTCCCACATGAAGTAGTTCTTATCCAGACGTCTCAATGTGTAGTCCAATACCACGTTGAACAAGATTGGAGACAGAGTGTGTCCTTGTCAGAGTCCCGCTTTTATTTTGAACGACTCAGTTACCATGTAATCGAAAGCATGCTGGCATTCCTATCTTGATCTAAATATATGTTCAATTTTAGCATCTTTGTTTAAAGATTTCATTACTACTTTCCTTAGAGTTCAACATTTTTCTTTTGCCAAAGTGTGGAAAGGCTAGTTATATAATAATATTCGAATTATTAGACATGCATATACATGTATATGTACAGTGTGTATAGTTATTTATATGTCGATTAAGAGCTTCCCAATATTGCTTTTTAACATAAATCAAATGATACTTAACAATATCGGAGCCATTTCTGAAATATATCTAAAAGCCCATCTCTTTCCGCCATATGTCTAAATTTTGACCCGCTTGCCATGGACTTGCACTGTTTTGATCTCGCTTTCTCTTTGCGGTCTCTGTGTACTCAGTCATGTGTTGCTTTGGCGCCTGTTTGTGCAGAGTCTGCAAGAGACGTCCATGACATGGCGAGGATCCGGAAGTTAAATTCTTATTGATTGATTGATTGATATCAATACACTAAATCGAGACAACAATAGATAAAATAGACAACAATAGATAGTTGTGCTTGTATGTATATAAATATCTAAAACTGTCCTGCTAATATCTAAAAATATCTTTCTGCCCCTAGGCGGGCCCAGGTCAGCGGATAAACATCAGCCTGCACGACTTCGCCCTCGAGGCCTCGCTTAACTCCATCAGGTCCCACCAGGGCACTGACTGGACGGGCGACACGGAGAGTGACAGAGGGACGTCCGGTGGAATGAAGCCCTGCCGGGTCTACGCCACGCTGAGAGAGAGAGGGTCAGCCTCGAGCACTATCTGTGGCTCTCATGGTCGAGTGGTTAACGTGTTTACTTCTACTACTAACAGGGTTGAGCTGAGGATTCTGACTATCAAATCGCCACTTTCTCAGTTCTATTTCTCTTATCATAGTATGTTGCTTACCCAATAACAACTTATTTTAATTAGTGATAATAATATAATATATTACTACATTACTAATAGTGATTATCGTCATAGTCTTCTCTTGAATCACTATTTAATTAGGGTCGAGGATTAGAAATTTTGTAGCAATTTGTGGAGCCTAGGCCTTACAAATTGAATGCCCTTTCTGACGTTGGTTTGAATCTGAGTGCTTTGTCGCATTTTAGTATGACAAGTGCAGTCCACGATTGATCTATTCTTCAGCTACACGGACACTGCACGGGTATCAACTTAATAGTAACTTAGTTTAATTTAGAAATTAATTACTAGTAGTGAAAGATAATTAAATTTTACAACTAGTAATTAATTTCTTAATTACTAGTAATTTCTTATTATTATTTATTTTTTATTATTAATTAATTTTAGTAATTGTTAATGGCAATCAGTAGTATTAATAAATATTAATATTCATATTAATAAACAATTGGATTAATCAGTAGCAGGCTCACTTACATGTTTGACAGGAGATATGTCAGTGAACATCACCATATTGCCTCGTCACTTAGGCCTATATGTTTTTATGATAAATTGACATTAAACTGACATTAAGTGAGGCTGAAAGGGTAAAGAAGTTCACGTATCTAGGTAGTACAATATCGCAAAATGGATTAAGTGAAAGATATATAAAGTGTAAAATGGTACAGCATTTGACGTATTCCAATAGCTCCAATATATTTGGAAGTGTAATAAAATTGAGGAGCAATTAAAGATGAAAATATATTCAACAATTATTCAACCAGTCTTAATGTATGCATGTGAAACCTGGGAAAGTACTAATAAAATACAGCACAAACTATTTTCAACAAAGATGCCTCATAAGAATTTTAAATATCCACTATTGGGACCACGTCAAAAATGAAACAGTACTCGAAAGGAGTGGACAAAGAAAATTAGATGAAATAGTTTCTGAGAGAAGGTTGAGGTTTTTAGGTCATTTACTGAGAATGTCTGAGGATAGATACGCAAAGACTGCAGTTAACTGGAAGCCAACTCAAGGAAAAAGAAAACGAGGAAGACCTAGAAGTACTTAGCTAAATACGATCAATAAGGATTTGAAAACATTAAACATTTCATGGGAAGACTCTGTGAAGATTGCTGATGATAGAAACGAATGGAGGAATGTTGTGTTCAGAACTCAAGGAACTGAAGATGATGATGATGATGATATTAAACTAGCCTACAGCATAATATTATTGTCATGCAGTTACTAGTGTAGCCATGAACTGAAATAACACTGGTAATAACCAGTGTTATTTCAGTTCACAAATTAATTTCGGATTTCTATTACCATTCTATTCTATGATCATAATTTCTATTACTATTCTAATTTCAGTTCTAAAATAGCTTAGAATTTCTATTACTATTCTAATTTCAGTTCTACAATAATTAACAATTTCTATTACTATTCTATTATTGAAAATAATTTCTATTTCTTTTTTCTTTTTATTAAGTTCTATTGCCTTTATCATTCCTATCATCTTGCAATTGGAAATTGCGAATATGCAATTCAAATGTCAGTAGCGAAACTAAAGATTTCATTTTGTCAAGTTTACTTCCACAATGTAGGGCTATTAATTCTTACACATTTTTCGCAAAGTATATATAATTCGTCAACCAGGAAATGACAAAATTAAACTAAGTCTGTTGGAGGCTGTAAGTCAGATAGGTTTCAGATTTTAAACAGAATAAAAGTTATATATCAAGTGAAATTAGAAATTTCATAAAACAACATAACGTTCAAATGAATTTTTTCAAAGCATATTTCTGTTATGAACATTCATACACATACATATATATGCATGTCTGAGCATATAAATATATATGTGCATGTTTATATGTATATTTGTGCACATTGCATCTATTTCTTTGAGTCGATATTTATGTGATTTGTTTTTTCATTTTTAGTTTGCATATTTTTTTAGTTTCTATTTTTATATGCATGATGGGTGGTCAACTAGGTAGGGTTTTATTACATCTTTGACGGCCTAGTGTGTGTTATTTCATATTTGAGTTTTTATGAAAATGAACATTGTTCTCTCTCTCTCTCGCTCTCTCTCTCTTTCTCTCTGTTAAGTATTAGATAAAACTTGCATCTCCAGATTTTTCTAAGCCTGTCTTTCTATTTTTCTATTTTTCTGTCTACCAGCTGTTAGCAAGCCACATAGAGGGAAAACTTTTTTGACACAGGCTTGTGTTGCGGGTACCAGATCTTCAACTAATGTCTGCTAATCTATTGTACACTGCTATATTGTCTTTCTAAAAGAGCAACGCATCAGTGTAATTGCTGCTTGTGACATTGGATAAGTGATTTAACTGAAAAGAATCACTTATAAAAATCTATTATAACTTATCACAGTTTGCGTTCTTATAAAATTTCCGTTCAAGATTCTATTCTATTTAGGACACCGAAATTTCTATTTCTATTCTATTTCTATTTTTAAAATAATTTCTATTCTTAATTTCCGTTATCGTTAACGGAGATCAATAATTTCCGTTCTAATTTCTATTACCGTTAACGGAAATATCACTGACTATTATTCGCAATTTTCATATGCCACGACTAATATGGTCAGTCAATTATTTATATAGACATGCACATCATGCTACGTTTGCAGTGCGTCGTTCTGTTAATTGCACATTAAAGATCATAGATATGTATTTTGCACAACATCGGCCGAGTCAGAGACCCACTCGAATGCGAATCAGAACGTATACATCGTGTTATTTAATTCAAAATATAATTGTTAGTACCGGAATGTAATTGCTAACAACACGCAATAACACGTGCAGTTGTGCTTGTCTGTATATAATAGGCAGCTAATAAAAATTAAATTCTCTACCAAGCCTTGACGACATCATATATCACAAATTACCAGATCTCTCAAAGTGTTGCTCATCGTGTTTGCCAAATAAATCGTGTTTCTGTTACGGATCATATATAGCTATTGACTTCATCAACTTGTATGTAATATTGTAGTGGTATGTGATTCTGACATAAAATAAACCTACATGTACACACACACTTTCTCTCTCTCTCTTTCTCTCTCTCTCTCTCTCTCTCTCTCTCTCTCTCTCTCTCTCTCTCTCTCTCTCTCTGCTAAAGTTATATTGAGTATTTATAGCGTAAACGTAAAGCGTTGAAGTAAAAACAGTACAAAAGCCCGAATTCAAAAATATATCTACTAATCACACATTTTATATTATCACATATAAGTTATCTTTTATGTTCGAACTCATATGATTTTAGTTAAGTGAACTGAAACTATGCTGCATAATTACGTAAAATTTGCCGATGGACCAGAGAGCACAACATAGGCCCATATGTACTGGGATGTCCCTGATAAACAGTCTACCCTTTCTACTGCTGTGGAACTTATTCGTAGGGATTAGCCACCTGCACCTTCTTTAAAAAGTATTCAATCAAGCAACAAAGTCATCCGAAACAAAACTATACATTTACCAAGACTTAATATTGCATTGATCTTACCGTCATTTTTATAGGCAAAATTGGCTTAAGGGGAGGATGCAAAATGCTCTATATCATATATTTATCCCCTCATAGTAAGACATTCAGCTGCTTTTATTTTATAATTTTATTAAGTTTGTAGTGCGTCGTTCTGTTAATTGCACATTAAAGATCATAGATATGTATTTTTCACAACATCGGCTGAGTCAGAGACCCACTCGAATGCGAATCAGTTGGTTCAGGGTTCAAATCATAGTCACAGGTATATCCTTTCCAGATATGAAAATGACTTTACACTCGACTTGTGGTTTAACTTGAGATTAAACAAGAAACAGCAGCTGGCTTTCTATTTTTAACATATTTGCAGCTATCGGTTGTTCAGATCCTACAGTATCCGAAGGGACGATCGTATCCCGTGTGGCGGATGTTGTGAACATCGGATGTGAACCCGGGAAGATCCTGTACACTATGAAGTGCACGGATGATCTGTGGACTGGATCTTATCAGAACTGTTCGCAAGGTTCGAATCCAGTCTTGTCTTAGTTTCGTCGTGATTATTAACTCCAAAGGTAAACTTCGGATACTCTTTATTTGTAACTTAAATATAAACATGTACATCTTTCGAAGAGTTATAAGGTTGCTACTTTGTATATCTGGATTTTGTCTTTCAAGTTCTCATGAATTTTGAGTCTTAAGTATGTATATGACTCAGAACCTTCATATTAAAGTCAATCCATCAATCAATAAGAATTTAACGTCCGGTTTCTCGCCATTTGGCAATATCAGGGATGTCCCAAGCAGACTCTGCATCAACAGACGCCAACACAACGCATGATGACGACTGAGTATGCAAAGACCACAGAGAAAGCGAGATAAAAAATTGTGGAAAGTCTAAGATCCGAGTCATGTGGGTCATAATATTGACTTATGGCGGAAGAAGAAAGAAGAGGTTTTAGCTTGCTCAGAAAAGTACTAATACAGCTAAGAGATGAAAATCATGTGGTAGAGAATTCCATAATGTTGGAACAGAAAACATGAATAAACGTCTGCCAATGGAGATCTAATGTCCGGCCCAAAAATAAGATGTTACTGGAGGGGCGCAGATGATGATAGATTGAAAAAGGTCAGATAGTGAGGATGGTTTGTCATAGTTTAATTCTCTGAAAACAAAGGAAGCTGTCTTGAATTTATACATTGAGTAATTGGAAGCTAGTGTAGTTTCTTAAGAAGATATAGTGCGAGAGTTGAAATTATTAACATTACATACGACATTAATGATATGATTGTTGCGATTATTGCTAGTTTATGTAAGAGTTCGCATATCTTTCACTAGGTAGAGGTAATTGACTAGCCTAGGCTTTGAAGCGTTAATCTTTCTGACTCGAGCCAATCTTATTTAAAAACAATGTTATTTTTGATATTTAAAAACAATAATGTTATTTATTTTTAAAGCAATGTTATTTATGACCCTAAATCAGGTTTGCTTTATGGTTACAGAAACGATTATGAGTTTGCTGGACAGAAGTAGTCAATCTTGGTTTCCTTATAGTAAGAATATCTACTTCTAATTGTAACGGTAGCTATATAACCAGGTAGTTATGCTACTGTAAATACGACATACATGAACATGTATATGACCTAATCTACGAAAAATATACCACACAACTTTGCATGACTTTTAGTAGAACCAATTGTAGATATTTACTAGTACACTTGTTTAACACTCATTAATTAATTATCAATGCCCCTGTTGAATCAATGAACCTATGCCGTGATTCCTACGCCCTCAACCTCTGATGTCATTAATGAAAAATTAAACATACGTCAATGTTCATACGATTATGTTCTACTATATAATTGAATTTACATGGATGCAATCATACAGCAATAGCACGGGTAAAAATAGTTAAAGTAAGCAAAAGTAAACACGCATTATCGTGAAATGATTAATTATATTGATATCTATCACTTTTAATACCCTATGTTTAAACCGTTAGGCAATTTAGTCTATTTTCCGAGATTTTACTCAAATGTGCGCTGCTGGAATTCTAACCCACGAGGATTCAATTCTCGTCAGGTAGCATAGGCGAGATGTTACGTTCGTCAATCTGAGGTATCCAGACATGCATGATTAGACAAATACCTTAGAATAATGTAACCTTATAGTCCTATTTGAAGGAAATAGAGGCAGAGGCAAGCCGAGATTAGGAGTATTAGATGGTTTAAAGATCCACTCATATGTGGACATGGAGAGGAAAGCGGAAGACAGAGAAGAGTGGAGGCTTTTTATAGCATGGACCTGCCAGTAGGCAGTGCAGAGAAGAGAAAGTTCTATTTATCACTTAGAATATGATGCCTTGCGGTAACATTGATATCGATTAAGCAGTCCAGTCTGTACGCTAGCCTACATTACTTACAGTTTAGAAGCCGCTAATTCGAGTCCTAGACACAGAGACTTCTAGAAAATAGCTGTGAAACTATTAATTGTCAATAAAGTAATAATTATAATTACCTAAGTCCCCTTGTATTTATAATCATATGCTATTGCACTACTGTGTTTCAGCTTCTTCAATAGCAATCGTTGTGATCATAGCCGTCATCATCGTCTGCGCAATCCTTGTCATAGGAATAGTCTGCATTCAGTGGTGAGTCATTCAATAATTGTCATAGGAATTGTCTGCATTCAGTGGTGAGTCATTCAATAATTGTCATAGGAAATGTCTGCATTCAGTGGTGAGTCACTCAATAATTGTCATAGGAATTGTCTGCATTCAGTGGTGAGTCATTCAATAATTGTCATAGGAATTGTCTGCATTCAGTGGTGAGTCACTCAATAATTGTCATAGGAATTGTCTGCATTCAGTGGTGAGTCATTCAATAATTGTCATAGGAATAGTCTACATTCAGTGGTGAGTCACTCAATAATTGTCATAGGAATTGTCTGCATTCAGTGGTGAGTCATTCAATAATTGTCATAGGAATTGTCTGCATTCAGTGGTGAGTCATTCAATAATTGTCATAGGCATTCATTGTCTGCATTCAGTGGTGAGTCATTCAATAATTGTCATAGGAATTGTCTGCATTCAGTGGTGAGTCATTCAATAATTGTCATAGGAATTGTCTGCATTCAGTGGTGAGTCATTCAATAATTTTCATAGGAATAGTCTACATTCAGTGGTGAGTCATTCAATAATTGTCATAGGAATTGTCTGCATTCAATGGTGAGCTGCTCAACAATTGACATTTTAGTTATAGAAGACTTGCGGTAGCACCTTGATTGAATTACTATACATATCTATATCTCTATGGTGCTGCCAAGTGACAGGTCCAAGGTTCATATTCATGATCTGAGGCTATTATAGAGAGTACTCTACAGATCACAAGATAATTCCTTCACAAACTTACTTAATAATTAATAGTCTTGATAATTACTTAAAAAACTACGCTCAATCCATATAATTATTTTGTCTATAGTTTAGTCAAAATAAGACTTCTGCGGTGGTTTCCAGTTGTCTTACTCAGTTTTTTCATTTTTATCGCCTCTTATGACAATTGCAGTTAAACGTTGGTGCATTATTCAAAATACATATAAGTTTTATTTATTATTCAATAGGCAAGATTATGAAGCGAATTTCTGAGGAAAACTCTAATGTAGAACTTTAAAAACAAATATGAGAGAGTCTAATAGTCTAGTGATTGTGGGCAAATAAAACCGTTGTATGTGCTAGATGCTACGAATTGTACGGCGTGTCGAAGCTATGCGTATTTGAATATATATCTTCAGGTTATTAATCAAATAGTTTACGGAGTTATATCTAAGTCTAAACGTCTTCAGAATTAATGAACAAGTAATATAGGCACATATTTAATTTCACGTTGTTTCTAAGGCGGGTTCTGCGCATACTTCAGCTTGTAATGCTGCACCTCTTTTGTTCACCAGCCATAACGGGATTATTTTATAATGCAGCTTGTAAGATTATATTTATCAGTTCGTAAAACTTAACAGTATTTAGCAGTCATCGTGTATTTAATGTTTATAATGAGCAAATCTCTTAGCAAGGCAGTCTATAAGCCTCCATGATCTATAATCCTCCATAATCTATAATCCTCCATAATCTATAATCCTCCATGATCTATAATCCTACATGATCTAAAATCCTCCATGATCTTTAATCCTCCATGATCTATAATCCTCCATGATCTAAAATCCTCCATGATCTTTAATCCTCCATGATCTATAATCCTCTATGATCTATAATCCTTCATGATCTATACTCCTCCATGATCTATAATCCTCCATGATCTTTAATCCTCCATGATCTATAATCCTCTATGATCTATAATCCTTCATGATCTATACTCCTCCATGATCTATAATCCTCCATGATCTATAATCCTCCATGATCTATAATCCTCCATGATCTATAATCCTCCATGATCTATAATCCTCCATGATCTATAGTCCTCCATGATCTGCTTTGTATCATCAGGCGACTGAGACGCGACTACACGGAAGCCTATCCCAGGACTGAGGTTGGCTCTCCTGATCAGTACGGGTACGGCCCGGGACTGGCCGAGCACCGAGGCGAGAAGCTCAACGGCGCCCACCCCTCGCCTGCCCTACGCCTCGCCCAGGGCCCCCACTCAGCGGCCCTGCTCTCCCACCCCGGCGAGAAGTCCAACGAATACGCCTCGATGAGACTGCTACAGATGTCCTCGTCATACGGAGGTCATCAACAAGTGGACTCGCGCGGTGGATATCACGGGAGCGGATATAGGGGATCATACGTTACGGATCATATTTACGAGAGTCCGGAATCCGTGAGGAGAGAGGATCCGTTGAGACAATACGCAGTGGGTGAGAATAGAGAGCCAGGGGGCGAGGCAATGTGCCGGGGGTCAGAGCCCCCCAGGAGTTTAATGACTAGGGCCGTACGTCAGGCTACAAATCCCTACGAGACACCCTCGTGGGATCAGGATCAGCAGAAAAATGTCAATCTGGGAGGAAATTATTCTCTGTAAAGTGAAATTAAAAATTAATCGACGTTGTCAAATAGAAGCAAAAAGTTGAAATGGTTGCTTAAATTTAAACAAAATAAGTGAAGTTCAAACTACCAGTAATTTCACTCACTTTATATGCAGTACTAATTAAGATCTAGAATGATCGTTCTCGCTGTTTACAGCCGACCACTCAAGTTACTCATACACTAATCGATTTACTACAAAGCAACGAGCAATTCTTTCTCTTCCATTCTGCCTCCTTTAGTAAACTTCACCCCCTGAATATGTTCTATCCAGTTATTCTTCAAATTTCTTAAGGCATATATCAACTGTTCATCTGTACCTAATCTCTTCAGAACTTATTTCCAATTTTTTTGGTCCAGCTGAACTTTTTCGTTTTTCTCCATATCCACATTTCCAAAGCTTCTGGTTTCCTGACATCTTACTTTCTTAAGGTCCATGTTTCACTTCCGTAAAATAGCGTCGTTCATACTAGAGAGTAGCGTGCTTTATAATACCTAGTATCATCCATACCTACATGTAATAATTCTGCTGATTTGCTTTAATTTGACAACGACCACTAAGCATATCGAGATGATAATCGAATGAGACCATTTCTATTTCTATTTGTCTTTCTAATCTACTATTTAAAACGTTGTTAGTAATGATTGTAAGAAAAACGCCTAATTTATTAAAATAACTGCATGCTATTTTCAATGCTATAATTCATAAAATAATTTGTCGTGCATGATTTTGGCTTGTTTTTATTTTAATTTCAACAACAAATTATATCTCATTAATTTCATTAATAATGTTCTTTTTCCTTGAAAAAGATGAAAAGTCAGGAATCTGCCTTGAATTGATTGGACATTTACGGTCCAGGGATTTTTAAATTCCTATGCTTATGTTAACCGAAACTATCACGACTGGGTCTTAATGTTCCAGGTAATAAATAATATATATGTATAATCTTTTAAGGCAAAAACTCATTTAGGCCAACATCACATTGGCTGGAGCCAGTGGCGATGTCGTTAAGATATTCCACCGCCGATCAGTATGTGCGGGGTTCAAATCCTGGGCTCGTCCGTCACTGACATCGTTTTCGAGTGAGGAAACTGGCGTTAACATTAGCTTTATCAGCTTTTTTTACCCAAGTCTTCCTAAGACATGCTGTTTAGTCTAAAGCTTTTGAAGACAATATATTATTGTATAAAAGCTTTTGAAAACACGAAAATCATAAACACGGCGAGATTTAACGCACTTGGTTTAGTTGCGCGTCAATTATCGAAGTTAAGCTATATCGACCTCGGTTAGTACTTTGTGGGTGACCACCTTGGAAGACCGAGTGTTGACAGATTAGGAAAGAAAAGTCCCAGGGTGGTGGAAGGTTATTCTTAAATCTGTGCCGGCTGCAATGGATGCGCCGTCAAAAGGCAACGATTACTAATAACCATGGAGAGGAAGGATGAAATGGGGCTTAAATAGGCATCTGTGCTTCCTGACCCAGTGTGCCGTTATCCTATGTAAAGCTCGGGATAATCGATTGAATAGTAATAACAATAATAAAGGTTTAATGTTCGTTTCATCATACAAGGATGATGTTAAGGATGTTCACGCAATCACACATTCCACTAGAGTCGTCCTTTCAGAGAAAAAAGTTCACAAGTTTTCTTCATCTTCATTACATAGAAACGCTTAAGTAACGGCAGAGTATCAACTCAATGACAAAAGATTTTGTAAGAGAAAAAATATGTATCATACATGTTCAAATTTACAGATAGTCTGATTGATTAATTATTTTATTAATATTTTATAGATTCACTGATTCTTTTTAATTTATTTGATTGGCTGATTTACATGAACCATTAATCGATTGGACGTCTAATGAATTGATGAACAGATCGATCGATTATAATTATTGGACAGATTAATCGATTAATGATTTGATGTATTGAAAGAATAATTATTGGATATATGATATGTTCATATCGCTGCAATACAACTGACACATTCAAACTATCATCAGAAGAACTAGCATAAGCATTGTTCATCTTTCATCCAACCGAGCAAGCAGCATTTGCGAACCGAGCACCTAGTAGGACATTTCAATACATAGACTTAGCAGTAGCGAAAAAAATGACAATTTATCCAACACAACACAGCAAAAGGTAACAATTTTTTGCGCCATTGATGGCTTAACAGTCACTGAAATCTTAAAACATTAAATGAATTAACATACATGTATGTATAAAACTGGTAAGTAGTTATACACACTACACAAAGTATATTGCAATGAAGGTTAATTGCTGTTAATTACTCTTTGTATCAGACCACTCAACTACTGTGTGTTAAGGAGACGATGACAGAAAGTCATGACAATGTCAACTCAGTTGTTACATTTTCATAAGCAACAGGCTGTTCTTATAAAATGATAAAAACACTGACGCACAGACCTAATCTGTATGTTGATCAAGTGCGCAATGAAGAGCGCCATAGCACATTGACAATAGGAATTTGCATCTAGAAAATATACAAGGGATGTACTAAAATAGGAATCCTACAAAGATATTTAACTAAAAATCTGATGGCAAAAGAACAGCAGGAAGACTAACAGAAGATGGAAAGACTGCCATGAAGAAGACCTGAAGGCTGCTGGAATTAGCATGTATGGGAGAACGGAATTAAGAAAAAGAATATATATGGAAGAAATGACGAAGAATAGTCTCATGGAGGAACATCATAGAGAAATCTTTGGCTAGAACCAGCCCTAGGTTGGTCACATGACATGACATGGAACATGATTTAGGCCAATATAGTAGAAAAAGCGAGATAAACACAAAATTTAACCTGTCAAATAAGATAGTTAACAAATATGGATAAAAAGAGAGACACTTACGTAGGCCTACTTCTTTTCTATTGCAAGTGCAAGTGTAAATTTTTACACGCTGCCTATACTGACAGGCTTGTAAATAAGAGTCTTAATAGAATGTAAATAGGCTGTCTTATGAGGAAGGCAACGGAAAACCACCTCAGAAGCCACACTTTCCCCAAGCTATATAGGCTACATAAGGTATAGATAAGGCATAGACTTTGTGAAGGGATTAACTTGTTGATCTAAGAGCGCTCTTATGGAGCAAGAAAGCAGAATTTGAGTATGAAGATGTCCCTTGAAACTGCCAATTGGCAGTGGACTGAAGAGAGAGAGGCTGTATTAATGGCGTAGGGGTAACGTCATGAAGTTTTAAATGACAGATCCTGAAGTGAATTGAACTTCCGCTGGTTTGATTCCCGGCCGCGCTGATCTCCGAGTACAATATCAGATATCACTGGACAGGTTATAAGGAAATTGGACTAAACTGCCTAACGGTTTAAGCATGTGTTATTAAATGGGATAGATATCAACTTAGTTGATCATTTCACTATAATGCATGTTTGCTTTACTTTTACTTTCAAATGAACAAATCTTCGAGCTTTATATGGAATATACCTTTATTTATAGCACGATGGTAAAATCATAGCAACTTCATCACTTGTGTTGTACAGCAGATCAGGGCTGTCAATTAACCATCCCAATAAGAAATCATCAACAGCAACTAGACAAGCCAGTAACTAATATAGTATAATCATTTGACAGCAGTTACAGGGTTTAGTTTCGACTGTAATCATAATTTAATTTTAGATCACAAATCAGACAAAAGATACAGTACATAGGCCTCCTTATGTAGATGTCATGATTAGTCACGGCATTGTAACACATAATACAAAATAATCTACGTAACACGCATAAACCTCTATTACACATCACATCAAAGGCGCAGAATACTTGTTTCAGTCGAGAAATAAAGGAGCCATGGTTAGCTATTTCCCCGTATTGTGTCCAGGCCAGTGAAGAATAGACCAACAATAAACTGCACGTGTCGAACGAAGCGACTGAAAAAGTGAACAGCCTCAGAAGCCATATTTTAAACGTACCGGCTACATTAGGCATAGATAAGGCATAGTCTGGTGAAATGGTTAAACTATTAATTGAAGGAGTGCTACATATGGAACACGAAGTTGGAATTGGTACTTTGGTCCGTCTACTTGGCAGAACATTAAAGCTCGTAAAGCTAATGTTAACGTCAGTCTCCTCACTCGAAAACGATGTCAGTGACGGAAGAGCCCAAGATTGAACCCCGCACATACTGATCCGCGGTCGAGTATCTTATCGATAACGCCACTGGCTCCAGCCATTAGAGAGAGTGAGAGAGATTTTTGAATTTATCGATGTTTACATTTAAAGCAGAAAAAATAACGGGAACCAATTCAAATTCTTTTCAACCAATCCCGCTGTCGTCTTTAGTTTGGACTTCCTAAACTTATAACTTCTCAATAATTGATTTATTCTTATTCTAAAATGTTCTTTATTAAGAACAGCACATAGGACACTTACAGAACGACACCCCACTATACAAGCATGACTATCTAAGGTATAGCTATTGCATAAAGTCATTGCAGCAGCAGAAAAGAAAGTTTCATGAACACATGGTATATACACGTAGAACTAATTACAGACCAAAACAATGAGTTACCACAGATGCTTCGGTAACTCTAGAAACTTTTAAACACGTAAAATAATAATATATTAATATCTACACGTTTTAAGCTGTCATATTCATCTGTAATTGATTGTAACTAAATCAGAAGATTAAAGTAATATAGTAGAACTAAAAGTGCATTATAATAAATGAAATGCGTAATTACTCTCTGTGTGGTGGTTACAGGATATAATTATTCATAAAAGCCAAAGATTAATTGTATCTCATTATTTTTCAATTTCTTTTGTGGCACGCTAATTCAAAATGCTACTATGTCTGTTTTTAATATACTGTAATCTACTTTAAAGTTTGTTACAACATACCTTCACACATCACGCATTAGATTTATTATTGCGCATTCTTCATAACAAAAATGAAAGTAAACTTTAGCCAATTGCATTTACATTTCTGCTAAACGGCACTATAAAACATAAGAATTACAGTAACTTTTACGATATAGTATAATGAATATGAACTAACATTCACAATGTGACATAATGAACATTAGCCGAAATATATCAAAATAACTAATTGGCCAATTTAGTAAAAGATAAATATTTAGCAGACAGTATTTTCACAATAGATTAAATACTAAACTACAGAAAGCAGTAAACACACAAACACATAGCAATGGTACAGCAAGATAAATGTAGTCTTTCGCATATCTATTTGAAACTATCGGCAAGTAGACAAGATTTATAAATTCGCACAACTAAAAGCATTTGAAACTGAAACTGAGATTTTAAGCTACAATTAAAACCACCGGTAGTGAAACTGCACATTTCATTTCAATCCATCCTAATTGTCTCTAATGTTCAAAAACTCAATTTTTAAACTTATCGTATTAATGAAAATGTACTTTTCCTAACAAGACAAAAAACCTAATCAAAATAATGTTACTGAAGATTTAGCAGAGCATATTTATCGTCTTTATGTGAAAATAAAATAGAAAAATTTGATAGCCTGAAATAACAGCCCAGAAAAGTACATAAAAATTCGTTCGTTCTTCACTTGAGATTTTATCCTTTCTTACAAAGTCTACAGCATAAAATTCGCGATAAAAATGGGATCGTTCCAATAGCAGAAAGCATGAAAGATAAAACTAAACTTTTAAACTCTTTCTCGTTAAGCAGACATGATTACGACGCAATTCGCAGCAGACATGATTACGACGCTACTCATAGCAGACATGATTACCACGCTACCTGCTGCAGACATGATTACGACGCCACTCGCCGATCACATAAGTCACTATCATATGGATTATTGCATAGCCCAGCATAGAATATAAAAATACTACGTCATCACAGGATCATGGACGAAATGAAATGTAAAGTGGAACACAGAGAAGACGCAAGTTCACCTCACAACCAATGGTAGCTTCATAGCAGCCTAATCGACAATACTTTCAAAGCAATTCCACCAATCTTCAGTGACTATGTTACTTTACTGCACTTAACTATCAAAATACCCTGAAGCTGTTGCACGCCTTTATCAGCTAAATCAAAGACCGCTTTATTCCACTTAAAGACTATTTATAACTAAAGCTAAGATATTAATATTAGCAAAACTGGAGTTACAATGTTTCATAAAAACACTAAGAAATAAGTCTTAGAATAACGGCATGGTGGATTGAGGTTGCTAAGCATTTCTGTAAATATTCCGTTATGCCCAGCATAATGAAACGTGGCTACACCATTTTTTAAATATATATCTCCGGACGTGTTTCAAATCAATTGCATAAACAGCTAATTAGTGCATGATTGGCTGCTAAAACTACAACTATCATTTATTATACTCAAATAAATTAGATGCACGGTCATTAACGATGCCAAACAGTAACTGCCAATAATCCAGTTCTAAAGCATCCTGACATAAATGTTCAGCAAATAAAATAGTATAGTTGTTTAAGTAGTCAGCATTTAGAACAATGAAGAAGAGCGTAAATCGAAGAACTAGTTCACAAGATACTGCTGGTAATTGTAATTTTAAATTAGAGTAAACGTGCACGTTTTTATAGATTTTATAGATAACCTCGATTACAAAACTGAAATATATGATTACAGAAAATTTAGGATTCAGCAGAAAATATGTCAAATTAAAGTTCAGGATTAGCATTTAGCATTTTTCCATTACGTGCTCAACTTAATGTAACCCTCTCTCTATAGTCCACACATCTATACATTTAACTCCAACTAAATATAAAATTAACAAATCTATAATGATATACATGTACACTGTTTACAGTAACAAGAATTTAGACCCTTCAACTGAGTAATATCTAAAATTATCCAGATTATATTCCCTTTAAATATTTTTCGCTAATTCAGTATTACATCTTTCAGATAACGTAGTAGTTAAGATTCATTTCCTGTTAGCTACCCTTCAGAGTTGTCAAACAAGGAATGTCCCCTATCGTCATTGAAATAGAAAAACTACATTTAAGAATAAAATCAACGTGTGAATGATGTGATACATGATGATGATCATACCGCAGATATCATGTATCATCATCACAATGCAGTGTGATACATGATACAGCATTTTACAGATTAAATACAAGTCCTCACAGCTCTACTTTTAATGGCTTATTTAAAATGCTATTGACTCAACAAAATAAGGCTGACAAGTTCGCTGTTTAACAGTACTGCATGTAGTTGGAAGTTACAATGGTAGTAAATCAAAATAATAATATAAAAAGAAGCACGCAGTTAGAAAAGGACAATTTTAATAGTCAGAAGTAAATTATTCGTAAAAACTAAATATCTTTGGCAAACGTCAATGGCGTTGTATATATAAAATTACAAGAAAACGCAGTAGTGAGCTAAAAATTATTAGACACATACTTTTCACAACAGGAAAGTAGCTTTATATAGTGATCAATACCATCAAGTATGACACATTTATCACATCTTACATTTCTTAAACTTAAAATCGCAAGCCATACAGTTAGCAGTGCGTTAAGACGGCAGCACTCTGTCCTGTGACAACACACCAAGCACCTGGAATACACTAGAATGTTCGAGTCAGAGTAAATATGAAAATGCAGAACTGAAGATGAGATTGATGTAGATTCCATTGCAATCACAGACGACCTAAAACAAATGCAATATATTGCAACATGACAATTTGTCCGACAATCAATCGATGGCTATATACTTAAAACATTTTTTGCAAATTATAGCAGCAGAAGTAAAAGTATCACTAGTAATAATAAAGCAATTGCAGTAGTTTGGAAGTATCGTTCATAAAGCTCAAAGTACAGCTGAATGATATGGCTAGCGTGCGATATGTGTTTTACTTCTGTAAATGTGAAAGACATGGAGCACTCATTTTTTAATGTGACTGTAGATTTCGCACACACGTACTTACTTATTCGCACTCACACACACGTACTTACTTATTCGCACTTACACACACTTATTCACACACACGAACTTACTAATTCACACTCGCACACACGTACTTACTTATTCGCACTCACACACGTACTTACTTATTCGCACTCACACACACATACTTATTCTCACACACGAACTTACTTATTCACACTCGCACACACATACTTATTCGCACTCACACACGTACTTACTGATCCACACTCACTCACACGTACTTACTTATCCACACTCACACACACATACTTATCCACATTCACACACACACGTCCTTACTTATTCACACTCACACACAGGTACTTAGTTATTCACATTCACACACACATACTTATCCACATACAAACACACATACTTATCCACATACACACACACTTACTTATCCACACTCACACACACTTATTCACATTCACACACACATACTTATCTACATTCACACACACGTACTTATTAATCCACACTCACACACGTATTTACTGTGGCGACGACAGCGCGGCAGCTCTACACTTGATTGCTGGGGGGGCAGGGCCGCGCTGAACCGTTACTGCTGCTGATGCCGTTAGCGGCGTGAGGGGTGGCTGCAGTCTGCTTCTGCATGTCTGCCTGCATCTTAGCCAACATCTCCTGCATCTTGCGCAGCTGATCACACACAACACAGTGAATTAATACTGCGAAACTGATCACACACAACAGTCAATTAACACTGCACAGCTGATCACACACAACAGTCAATTAACACTGCTCAGCTGATCACACACAACACAGTTAATTAACACTGCACAGCTGATCACACGCAACAGTCAATTAACACTACACAGCTGATCACACACAACACAGTTAATTAACACCAATTCATTTCAACCCTACGAATGAATAATGGTAGGATATAAATGATTTATAGTGCCTTAAATGAATTTATAAAGGTCTATGCAACAGTTATTCATCTCATCATAGTAAAAATGTTCCACCCCATGTTACACTGGTCAACAGTGATTTTTCATCAAGCAAATTATGGGTCATCTATAAGTACCTAGGATTTTCGACACTGATTCTAAATATGCAAGCAGTTTTTCTCTATCATGTCTAGTTTTTGTGATGAGACAGATTATATTTTTACATTATTCGCAAAAATTTTCTGCAGGTTTGTTACGTACGCATTGACCTATATGGACCTCGATTAAATTTTTTCTTGATAGTCTTTGTAATTGGGAACTTCCACATGACGTCAATATGTAAATTAACAACCATCTTGAGTTTATATTCATAAGTAAATCAATCAATATGCCTTGAGAATGTAGAAACCATCCGGATACATTTTGCTATGTGTGTGGTTCACTAACTCCGAAGTCGCACAAGAGAATTATTACAAAGGATATTCGAAAACTTTACGGAGCGTACTTTGGCTGTCCACTTGTAGACCAAGATAAGGTTTGGGCGCCACATATCATATGCACTGCTTGTTCAAATGGTTTACGCGACTGGATAAACAAAAGGAAGTATTCCATGCCTTTTGCTATACCTATGGTATGGAAAGAGCAAAGAGATCATCATGCGGACTGCTATGTTTGTAGTGTAAACGTAATTGCGTGCCAGTGGGACAGCGCGCTACTGATGATCACTACCACACACGAGTGGCGGCTCTGAATCACATACGAGCCAGGAAAAGAAAGTGTCCAAGGAAAGCCATTAGTTGTTTTCAACAATATTTTCATTCCACCTCTCCATATTAAACTTGGGTTAATGAAAAACTTCGTGAAAGAGATGGGAAAGTCAAATTCCAGAGGATATCAATATCTTGTTGAGAAATTCCCTAGAGTTAGTTCCGCAAAACTGAAAGAGGGTATCTTTGAAGGACCTCAGATTAGGGAAATTTTGAGAGCTGACAACTTCGATAGAAGTCTTAATACCTCAGAACGAAAAGCATGGCAAGCCTTCAGAGGGATTTGTGAAAACTTTTTAGGAAACAACAAGTCTCCGGACTACAGACAAGGAATCCAGAATTTGCTAGTTGCTTACAAAGAGATGGATTGTGGAATGTCTTTGAAGATTCATTTTTTGCATTCACACCTAGATTTCTTCCCAGAAAATCTTGGAAAAACCGTGCAGTCAGTGACGAACAGGGTGAGCGGTTTCACTAAGATATAAAAGGAATGGAAAATTGTTATCAAGGCTTCTGGAATGAGAGTATGATGGCAGACTACTGCTGGATGTTGCACCGAGATAATCCAAACCAATTACACAAGAGAAAATCGTACGCACAACGGTTATATTTAAGTAAAATTCACTCCAGGACAATAGAAGATGTGGTGAGTGACAAATGAGATCAGTTTCGCACATTTTTTTATTTGGTTTGACTGAAAGGTGTTGTAAGAAAATGAACTACAAACTTATGCTTATGCGTTTATTCTAAGCTTAGTATTGTTAAAGTTGAATCAGTCATAACTCAAAAACTATACGTGCTGGAAAAATTCTAGTTACAGATTTGTAATCAACGTCAAAAAGTACTTAAGAAAAGTATATTTTAATCTCTGATGAGAAAAAAGTTTTATTTTGTTGACCTGTAAATTATTTAACAGAACAGAAAAGCATTACGATATAATAGGAATCAACAATAATATAGTTATTTAGTCATATTATATAAATTATAACTGAGACATTGAAAATTGTATACAATTAAAAAAACTACAAAATTCAATTTTACCCGTAAGAGGAATACGTATAGTAACTCTTACCAATAAAAATCAAAGCACTGTTGATAATTCTTCCACTCAACTACTCAATCAACAAAAATGTTACTGGATTGACCATTAAGGCATTATATAAATATCCTCTTATGCTACCATTGAAGGCAATAATAGTCGTCGTAAACTTAGAGATAGAGCTCATCCTTTTGTGCTTCCACTTAAAACTGTGCAGGCTATGATTGACAATAACTTCATCATGAAGATGCTTTACAAAGACTGCTATTAAATTTATGATTGATATTATGTACTTGTATATTTACCTTTGCTCATCTGTATGTACCTGCATGTGCTTTTCTAACTGTGTAAGACTTTTGCGTTGTGTATGAAAGACATTTGCGTTGTGTCAGATATCATTGCAATAAACGAATCACCATCATCATCATCTTCCCTTTAATCTCAGTTGAACTAGGGTCGGGATATGAATAGACCTTCTCCACGCCTCTCTGTCCCTTACCATATCACCAGTCAATAAACGAATAATAATGAGATAGGATAGCATTCACTACCTCAGCCTCTTTATCCAACAGCTGTTTCTCTTTCTCCGACAGTTTCTCGTCCTTGTCGTTATATTCTGATGACGTCCTGCGAGATTTACTGCAATACACGCAAATACGTTGTTACCAGTATGCGACACAACTACATCATCATGCGTATATGCATGTATATATATATATACATTATCAACATTATGCCATAAAAGCATCACTATATATATATATATATATATATATATATATATATATATATATATATAAACAACATTAAGTCTTACAATGGATCAGGATACACATATATATCAATATTAAGTCATACAAATACATCATCATACAAATACATCCAAACAAATGCAATTACAAAGTGATAGTCCAGTCACTAGTTGAGAGCCCGAAAATTAATACAAAAATTAAACTTTTAAATAATATTTCCTAGTCTAATAAATATTTCATAATGAAAGAACTTATACAATACGGCTCAGAATCAAGTTCATACACAACAGCTTGAAAGCACTTTTAATATCATATAGAAATATTTATCTAAAACAAAACAAGACAAAAAGTTTGGGAGTCTGAATAATTTTGAGAGAAACAAGCGCTTCCACATTTATTCAAGTTCTTTTTTCTAACAACCATTAAGTATTTTCTTGATAAACAGGACTTATATATGGATATAAACAAACCAAGTATGTTTCTCGAGTTATGTCCGGGTAACAGGAGAATAGGTCAATCGTGTACTGAGCATGTCGTAAGAGGCTACATAAAGTTGTGAAAGGCTTAGCCTTTTAGGCTTACCCTTTTATGAAGGGATTAACTAGTTGATCGATGGAGCGCTCCTGTAGCAGTGTGAATGAAGGGTGAGAGTAAGAATATATTTTCTGAACTCGCTATTAGATAGAACAAGAGAGACAGAGAGAGAGAGAGAGAGTGAGAGAGACAACGAAGTATGAATGTTGAAGAAGAACTAGTACGTTCACAACAACGACTAAAAATCATGAATAAATTTAGGTTAGAACAATGTAACAATATTATGTATATAATTCTCATCTTTAAGCCCCAAACAATAGCAATAACTAAAGTCACTAGACTACCTAAAGAAATCTAGCACGGCACAATAACTCTGAAATCAGTGTTAGGGGCCTACATAATATACAAAATATAAATAATTTTTACATTCAAGATTATATTAAAATTAAATAAAACTAAAACTTAATATAATATTCATACACTAAATTCAGCCCTTCGACCATGAAAAGCTGTATAAAAACAAGATCCAAATAACTGAAACTGTTAAACTAAATTTTTGGTCTAGTTATTGAAAATTACGATTTTAATAACTGGGACAACAAATAATTCTCAAACGATGTTTCATTTATTTCATGCAAGAATATTAACGAAACATTATTAGTACCTACTATTATACCCTACTACAACAAATTAGTAGCTAGATTTGTACTACATTACTCGTTACTGTATTAACCGCTGGTAGTCAGTAGTAAAAAATAGTAAAATACAAAAGTAACTTAAGCACTGGCAGTCATTTGTAAGATATTAATCGCTGAGGTAATTTTAAAATCCCATTATTAAGTCATTACTAGTGTCTAACTAATAATAGTAAATAGTCAGCAGACTGTTATTAGCAAAATATAAACAATAAACAGGTATACTTATTAAAACAGTTAAATTATTACTAACCACAAATACTAATTATTAAAAGGTTATTAGTACTCACAAATATGAACAAAACAATCACTACAACTACCGATCAAATTTGAAAAACACTTCAAATACTAAGAAACAATAAATATTAAAATGATAGAAAAGCCTTGATTGCAAATTTTAGAAGCATTTGGAATTATAGGCAAATTTTTATATAAAAAACAAAAACCACTTCAACAGCCCATTAGGCAATAAAAACAGGCGGTGCTATAACTATAAGATACAGCAGTAATAAAGCCGACATATCAGGTCAAGTGACTCATAAAATAGTTTTCTAATGGTAAAGGCTATCTATAATCGATAACGTTTCACTGCAATTGCTTCCGATGCATTGCAAACTGTAAATTGCAGAAAATATATATTACACAAATCTTTTACTTTTAAAAATCGATACAGTATCTTTAAAACTCTTCTATTTTATCATAATGTATATATCTTTTTCATATCATTGGGTTCTGTATCAACTCAAGTGCTAGTTCAACTGACAAATATTTAAAGTCAGTTTCTAAATCCATGATCCTGCCTGTAACTTACAATTCACTACAAATCGGTTTACGTCAAATGAAAATGAAAGATATAAGCTAGAAAGAGAAAGGTAAGATACAAGTTGCGCCAGCTAAAACAGAGAAAAAGATGTCACATACTGAATTGTTAAAAATTGTTACACAATTATAATTACCACTAACTCACTGAGCTAAAAACCAAAATACAAGCATTTCTTGGTTAATATATCACTTTGGTCACAAAAAAGCACTTGAAACAGCATCACGATTTCATTTAAAGTTCAATAATGAAATTTAGTTAGACCAATTAGTGAAAGAGCAGGGAAAACACTAGCCGAATGTTACTTAACCAAAACAACGAATTTTATATAATTCTTACCATAATATATGACAGCTTGATCTTAGAATCATTCTACCCTAGACGTGTACTCAATCATTGCAACGCAAAATGCATAAAAATATAAAGATTGCAAATTTGATTATATTAAAGTAACATCATTAACGTCTAAATTGTAGAATGTGCAAATTGTAAATTGTAGAATTAAATCAAATCATGCAAAACAACTAACGCTCAGAATAGTCCAATGTACATGTATGCATATATGTATGTATGCATATATGTATGTATGTATATACAAAAAGTATAAATATATACATTGAGCAGACTACAAAAAAACTGCCACTGTAACGTAAGAGTCGAATAACTCAGACAATGAGGATGGCAATGGAAAACCACATATACTACCAATTATTTTCAAGCTAAGAGATAAGTTATAGTGCAATAGAGACAAAGCTTTAGAACTAAGCCCAGCTTGTCAATCTCTGAAGTGAACATTAGAGTTTAACAGCAGAATATGAGTAGGAATAAACAACAAAAGAGTGCCAAAAAGGTAACAATCAATAGCTACTTTGATGAGCCAACCTTTAGAAAGAGATATATCATCGTACATGTCTGAGTAAGGGTCACCTTATTTTACAAGACTATGTATTTTTATACCAGTTGTGAAAGATTAAGCTTGGCAGGAATTTTAAAGATGTCTTAAGGTAAACACATGAAGAAATAAACGATAGATATTGATGAGGTTTAAATCAAAGATAATAAAATGTAATTTGTCTTCTTATAGAAACTTATTTTGCTTTCTCATAACCAGGTTAAGTGCATCTTTAACCCCATATAATCACACCTTTACAAATGAGCAATTCCAATGACATTATCTAAGACTGTAATATTGGGCCATTGCTGAATGCACGAGCATGGGTCATAACATAAGTACCGTTACAGTATATGACTTTTAAAAACCGGATAAAATAATACAGATTTTTTAAATTTAACTCAATATGTATGATAAAACAGTAAATATACAAAACAGGACATAAGGCTATAAAATGGCAAAGTGCATATCCATTTAGTCTCTCAAAAATCTGAGTGATAGATGAGCTTCTGATTGAAGCCCTTGCACCTCCTAATAGAGAAAACGCTCTACAATCCAAAACCCCCGTATTATCCAAAACCACCGTATAATCTATAACCGAAAAGTTTAGTTTATATTTGGTCGAGTACATGATAATAACATTATCGTATGAGTTTCTATTTAGCAAATCTAACAAAAACTTGCAATAAACTTTCATGTAGTAGAACTATAAGAACAGCAAAAAAATAATTAACCTACATCATGTATAAAATATAAATGCCACAACTATTAAATTAGCTTTTGTGTCAATTAAAATGTTTCTTTACATTCTAACTATTTAATCATGCATGCCTATACTAACTACCATGCAAACAGAATATTTTACAGCCAGAACTCCGTCAATGAATGAAATTGATTCAAATTTGGGACAACGTTTAGGATGGTTAAATCACTTGTACGATTACAATTAAACCAAGATTTTGCTGGGGTTAGCAGAATCTATATTAAATAGTTCTTTCTGCTTCAATAAATTGGAAGAATTTATTAACTTGTGCCATGTAAATTTACTACAGCAAATCAAACGTAAAAGAGAGGCTGTCAGTGACATTAATAAAATTTTCCAACCATGGTTTAATTTCAAAACACATATAAACGGTTGATTCGTTAGTTACTGTTCCAAAACCTAAAAAGAAGCCGCAGGAAATTCTGGCAGCTATGTATGACTACATGATAGAATCTATAAGCAGCTAATTTTATTTAGTACAATTTTTTTCTATAATTCTTAATTCATTACATTTATTCATATTATAAAAGTGTAGGAACCCAAATAGAAATTAATTGGACACAGGAACTATTCATTCAGCAGATATAGTCGTGGTTTTCAGCAGAAAATAAAGATTGTGGTCTTCAATCGATCTGCGAAGTGATTAAGGAAGTTTCAATCAAGCATGCAATTGAGTTGGTGGCCTTCATTCAAAAAAGGAAGAGAGAATGGAAGAAAATATCCAAGCCCAGTACATTTATCATTTTCTTAAATACCAATATGCATCCATTTCTGATAAATCAACATCTTGCAACTATACAAACTAGCCAACATTAAATCCAAATATAAATTAAAATCCAACAACATATGAAACACATATATTTCCAATGATTAAAACTATCAAGCAATACTAACGCTATCCTCTTGTTGCCTCCACCGCTCGCAATCTTCTCCGACCTGAAATTCTCGTAGTGGATTTCCTGGGTGACTTCTTGAAGATCCTGCATGTGAGCTCTAAATGACAAAAACCACAACAACCATCAAATATAAGAAACTAAAATGAAATTCAAATTTGAATCACACTTAAAGTGACTACATTTTTGTTGTTAAACACGCAAACATTTTCTGCTGTACATTAGAAGCTCTAGAATTCATAAAAATATGACAATATTTTTAAACTTATAAAATATACTCATTATCAATGAACAATTTTGTTGATCAAATGATACGACACAAAAAACACTAAAAACAATAGCTCTCTACCTAAAAATAAGACAATCAATCAGACACCAATTCTAACAAATAAATACACAGTTTGCACACTAAGACTCTTAAATTTATAATTAGGGGAGAAAATTTATCAAATATTTTAACGCACAAGTATTTTATTTTAATATGTCTAAGTACATAGCAAGTTTCACTATTACAAAATAATGTATATTATTCACTTACCTGACTATAACCATAAATGAATTTTACATATAATATGTTGCTCGCGACATTTTGAAATCAGCTGTAATGGATAATCTGGACATTAAATATCTATTTAAAAAGTAAAATAAAGAGAAAATTATATCATCAATCCATACATTAGCATGGTACGAAGCTTGATGAAGTCACAATGTTCTGGATTCTCAACTTCTACAACACCCCATGGATATAGTCTGCCTCTCACTTTCTTAGAGCGAACCTCTATTATGGTGTTTGAACCAATTACTGCAAATGGAACTGCATCCTGCAGATAAACAGATCATGCATATTACTATAGCAATATGTCTATAGATAACAAATAATAAAGTGAAGTATTTCATATTTCACAAATTCAAGCTAGAAGGAATTCATAGCTTTATAGCTGAGTATTGCAGCACAAATAAAACTCTAGATATGTTTTAAAATTCAGGTCATCTTCAGCAAACGATTCTAATACAGCAAAAAGCTCAGTTAAATACTATACAAATATTACCTAAATTAAAAGCCTTACTGCAAGGAAATAAGTTTAACAAACACCATGGACAAAGCTATCAAATATTAACAATAGAACTCTGTTACAATTTAGTCCAATTAGATAAATTAACATTTATAAATGAATACTTATAAAGCAAATTATGCAGGTAAGGGGTTCGAATACAGAGCTTACACAATCACATAAACTGACGTTAGTTAATCACAATGGCTTTAGTTAAATGACATTAGCCTCAAGCTTTAGTCAATCACCCAGAAACAAATAATAGAGGAGATTGCTAGACACTCAAGGCAACCAAAGACAATTTTTGCGGCACCCTTAGTCAGAAAATAAAAGTACTAGTATCATAAGCTTTATTGTTCATATGTGCCACCAGCACATGTAGAAGTGTTAAGTTACACAACGTAAGTGTAAACCTTAAGTTGGCGACACTGTTCCTTATATTCCATATCTTCATCATCATCACAGTCCGGTAAAGGATATATCTGTATTCCATTCTTCTCTATCTGTTCCATTACCTGCACCAATCCAAGCCTTCTTGTTGTAAACATGATTAAACCAGAACACCAGTTTTTAGAAAAGACGACATGTAATAAATTAAAACATATAACTCATTTCGTCATAATATCAAAGTCATAGTATCATATAACCAGAGCTCAGCGCTTTATAATAGGTATACACTCTATTATGCAATTTATGGAGACGTGTAATTAAAGAACTCTAAGAGAAAATTGCAAAAAACATAAATTTTTCTATCAATAATGGCTTACAAAATTAAGGGCTGTTAGGTTGCCAGATTGTTAATCACTGAAAGGTAAAAATTATTGGCTCAACCGCTGAAGAAGAGCCTTACGTAAAAATATTAAGTGAAACTCTGCTTATATGATTGATAAACTATATAGTTAAAATATAAAGTCATAAAATATGATAGATAGCTTAGATAACACAATTAAAGCTATAGCTTTGCTACATTAAACAGTTGCTGATTTAAAATTTAGTATCAAAAATTGATATCTGGCTTTTTTTTTATCTGATCCTAGTTAAACTGGGATTCAAGAGAAAATGATGATGATGATATCATGTATTCACACCATTTCACTGCAAATTAGCACAGAATAAACAGTAAAAGTAAGACATTACAAAAATTCTAAAACAAATATTTATAACTGAATATATAATTACATTTTTCTCATAACTCAACTATTGTACCTTTGACTTTAGACGCGCAAGTTCAGACTTGGTAAGTGTATCTGCTTTAGCAATGACAGGAACTATGTTGACTTTGTGATGCAAAGCTCTCATGCAAGCAACGTCCAGCGGTTTCAATCTAAACATCGACAAACAAACCAACATAATAACAACAGTAACAAGCGGATTCATAAAAACCCCGCTCAATACAAAACTACACAAGACCGCTAGTCTAATTGGGTTAGCTTCTACCGAAAACTGGGAAGAGTGAGTTATCGCAGTCGCAGTGTGGCGGGTAGTTGGTTCCACACAGTTTGCCCAGAAATAAAAAATGCTATGAAATCTAAAATAGCTCTGATCAAAGAACATTCAATCGTTCAGTTTCAGTTTATCGAACAGAATCTTTGGTTAGCATTCTGTTGCAACCCAAAGCGCTTGGTTGTTGCTCGAATGAGAAGCGCGCACATAACAAGACACTGACGTAAATATTGCTTCAAAATAGCTTGTAGCCTATATGCAATACTCTATAAATTAAGATGCTAGCGGCCCATACTG
Source organism: Enchytraeus crypticus (assembly GCA_905160935.1). Taxonomy (NCBI): domain Eukaryota; kingdom Metazoa; phylum Annelida; class Clitellata; order Enchytraeida; family Enchytraeidae; genus Enchytraeus; species Enchytraeus crypticus. Next base: position 110,986 of record CAJHZI010000379.1, on the reverse strand, counting down.
CAACACTTTAGACATTAAGATTTCTTGCTACCGCATGACAGATATTGCATCGAATTGTGCAACTAATAGAAAAAGATTAAAAAGAGCACATTTGAATTATTAGCACACTTTTCAAACAATAAAATATGCCATTTTGACACTATCAATCGAACAAAAATACATAACCAACTTTCATCTTTTAGCAAGCAGATGCTAACCGAAGCCACAAACCATTGTTCAATGTTGCAGTTTATTGTCTACTGTTGTGCAATTTTGTAAAATGTAGTGGTTTGAAATAAATAAATAAATAATAAACTACAAAAAAAATAGTAAAATAAAATAATAAAAATTAATTAATAAATAACTAACCCATGTCCGACAGGATTGATGAAGAAGAAGCAGCAGTGGATGCGACTGTCGACGATGTTTCTTCTGTTCAGCCCGCTCTCGTCCTGCAGATATTTCTCAAATTGTGAGTCGACGTACTGGATGATGGGCTTGAAGCTACAGACACACATCATCAGCGACGTTAAACATGCGATTCACTAAAATTCTTACCAATATTCTGCTTGGAACTTTCACTTTTGCTGCAAAATAAACTAAATTATATTCATGCTTATTACAATGTAAATTATAGAACATTGATAATTCAGTATTAATAATACTACTACTATCAATATAACAACAATAATAATGTTATTATTATTATTTATTTATTATTATTTATATTCGTATCTCGACCCTGGTTAAACTGGGATCTAAGGGAAGATGATGACGATAATGATGGTGATGATGATTAATACTACAACTACTAATAATAACACTAATATAATTTAAGAATAACAACGTTTCTTAATTAAGTAAATATATAATCATTTATCAATTATAATATAAATAAAAAAGATTTAGGCTAATGTTCACGTCTTCGTCCAAGAACTTTTACAGGATCTCTCAGTCAGAGAGAATTCCATCATGCAAGAAAACAAAACTGAATAGAAAAGCCTGCTAACTGAATGAATGTTTGTGCAAGAAATCAACGCTCAGTACCTAAGCATTAAAGTTTCAAAACTTTCACGTTGTTCATCTAAACACAAAAACACTGAGCAAATGTTAGAGTATATGAATAGAGTACACAATTGATACTATTTTAGACAATTACGCAAAACCTTTAAACAAAGATGGCGAATATCATTCCAGTTTTAACGGAAAGCGACTAGTAAAACCTACCAGTCACTGCTGTCTATGGCATCAGAGTATCCTGGTGTGTCTACAACAGTTAATCTTAACTTGACTCCTCTCTCTTCTATCTCCACCATCGACGCCTCTATCTTCACTGTCCTCTTAACACGATCTAATAAAAACAAGCAAAATCTACATATATTCATTTCACAAAGCCAATATCAATCAATCAATCAATACGAATTTAACGTCCGGTTCCTCGCCATAAGGCAATGTCAGGGACGTCGCTATGATATTAGTATATACTTTATGAACAGGATTGTTTTCTCAGGGAATGACGCCCCTGCCCAGTAAATGTTAGTCGAAGCTGAGGAAGGCATTGGGGACCCACCTCATCATAAGTTTAGTCCTCCAAGAATAATGGTATATCAAAAGGAATATTATAGATGATTTAAAGATCCACTCGTATGTAGACGTGAAGAGAAAAACAGAAGATTGAGAATAGTGGAGGCGTTATATACCACGGACTTGCCAGTAGGCCGTACACTAAGAGAGACTTGATGAACAACAGGGGCAGAGTCAGAGAATTTCCAGTAGAGATTCGACTCAGAGGATAGTGTACTCTTTATTATTTAATAATTAACTATGAGCTAGTGGTCCAAATATTAGCATCGTTACGACTGGTAATAGAGTACTTGTTAATATTAATTAGTAATTACAGTTACTAAAGCATTACTAAAGTGCAACCAATTAATCTACTAACTGAATACAGCATATAAATAAATATTGAATATTTATTTATATTTGGATAGATAGCTAAGTAAATATTGCAGGCAAGTGAATACTTGAGTAAGCCGGCCTACACTGAAGTAATGTAGAAATATCTATAGCTCGGAAATTAGATACTTAGAAAAAGAACAGAACATGGGGAAGTGCAATCTAACTAGTTCAATAGCATACTAAGTTGTAGTGCTTAAAATATAAAGTATAGAATTTTCTTGTTTGCCCTGTCTTTGTTTCACAAAGACACCGTGAAAATAAACACAATATTAAAACATAGCCTAGAGTAAATATCACAATTCTGTAAATGGCAGACCTGCAGCGTCTGGTATCTGTCTGTTCGGATAAAGATCAGTCAAGAAAAGACTGTTGATTACTGTAGACTTGCCTAACCCTGACTCTCCTGCAAAAAATACATAGAGAATAACAGTTACAATACAATACAATGGTCAATTCAATGGTAAAAATAATTACATAGAAGAGTAAAGAGCTAAGATTAGCCTTTGTTTTTCACTGCAGGAATGCAGTTATAGACCAATTATGAATTGAATACCTGACTTCCACTAGTTCTACATTCATAGTCCACACCATACCCTAAAATGAAATTAAGGATGGGGTTAAAAAGGGATATGTTTATACTAGCTAACTACCTGCATTTATTTATTATATAACTCTATGAAATATTTAGATTCAGGACAATATGGATACAACATGTTAATGTCCTCAAACTAGGCAATGAACTATTTTACCTTTACGTACACAGTAAATATACAGTAAGTATGCAAGTATAGAGTAGTGTCGGTAGACCACTTGAAGTCTCAAACACGGCCTTCAGGTCCGAGCTTTTTAACTCAGTGATCACCTTCCGATTGGTTCATCAAAACTGCACAACTTTTAATCTACTTAATTTCGGCATCACTTGGCATGCAGGACCAAGCGCTAATAACAAGTTCTATAGGAACGTTATGCTGTGCATTATACACACGTCGACAGCTAATCAACTCTCATCACCACGCTGTTAGGCTCTGAGAGAAACATCGCTAGAGTCTGTTTAACATATCGACCACTGCTTGAGACACTTTGGTCCATATAAACACTGGAGCAACACGAGGTCATGACTGACATGATGAAAGAATTATTAAATAACAGACGAATATTGTCTATATGTGCTTTATCCCGCCACAGAAAAATTACACGCAAAACTAAACAGCCAAATGTAAATCAAGTTCTATACAATGTAATCTGAATCGTCATCAACTGCACATTCTTAGCTCATTGGTTTCATCATTGACGACTTCGCAAAGAATGTTTTCATAAACTAAGGTTCTCCTATTGCGTTTCAGCAATTTGATAATATACATGCAGTCTGACAGTAAACTGCGTGAATTTTATTAAGCACGATCAATGCAGACACTAATGAAGGCAAAGAAACTAAGTACTTCAAAAGACAAGATTTCAAAAACTTCATGAAATTACAGAACAACTCTGCAATCTTATTCTGTTAACAGTCATATGCATCTTTTCATACGTTAATCCAACGGTAATTTATCTAACAGTTTATAACAAGTCAATAACAAGTTTCATTTGCGGTCTCGAAGACCTGACACGGGCCTTGACACCGCTGTAGAAATTGTCGGAGGTTATTATTATTATTATTATTATTATTGAAACTTTGGCATCCTCTGCACATATATCAAGCACATACTCAGAGTTTTATTATGCTCTCATATAAGATACTCTCGCATGTCTACTTGTTTGAGTATACTGATATGAGAACACTGTACGCAGAACAACTTGTTCATATTTTCAAGCATTTGTACAGATGTGTACCAACTAAATGAGATGTTGGGATGTCTTATCTGACAGGTTGTTAAGTGGTTGTTAGGCTTCAACATCTATCTCTGAAAACCTCTTTATCACATTACGTATAGAATGAATTGCATTAAAGGAAAAAGGGAACACCTCTCCTAGAGCTGTTACATAGTTGATTTCTATAGTTGTGATATATCAATCAAATAAATCTCACAATATCTAACATAAAATCCCTCAATCTTTCTATCACTATCTCTCACGAACACATGTAATCACTTCCCTCTCTCACACACAATCTCACTCACTGACTCTTAATCTCTCTCGCTCTCTCTCGCTCTTTCTCTACCTTTTACCTTGGACGATAATTATACGCCCCCTCTCGTCTTCTCATCTTTTTCTTTTCTCTCTTAGCAGTTCAAGCCTTCAAGAGCTTCTTTCTAGATGTTAGAGGAGAAATCCTATCTGCTCTCTCGTTAGTTATACCGAGCCTGTGCTCCCAAGTAGCCAGTGCACGCTGGTCAGATACTGACATCCTGTTCAAAGCTTTCTAAATAACCTACAGCACTCTAGTGTTACCAGCACTCTAGCACTCTAGTGTTACGCTCTCCCGCAGCAGCTGCGCCAACCCAAATACACAACGCTTACAGCTTCAATGAGAACCTCTTATATTTCTATAAAATATCATCAGTCATCCAGGTCTCTTTTAATTTCTCATGATTAAAGGCCGTATAATTCCATATGCTAGTTGCATTCTAATATCTTCTGAAATGCTAGAATTAATTTTCCATAACTAAGTACAAAAACATTGACAAACGTCAATAACCGATATTTTTTTCACTAATAATTAGAATGAATATTTTAATAATTTAATGCTGCAACAAATCGATAAATCACACCCAATTAACTCATTTCTATGAGTTTCCTAAAACATATACAAAATCCTGGTTTACAATCTTACATTTCTAGAGATGACAAGTTATAATACATCCGACAGAACATTATTTATTAGCAATTTGCTTTTTGTGAGTTTGAGAATCTGACTGAAATTGAGTTAATGATAAAATAAATAGTTCATTTTAATATCTAGGGCTCATGTCACCGACATTCCAATATTCACTGTATGTATAGAATAAAAACTGTAAACTATATATTATGCATATAAAGACACAGTCAGACAGTAGAATAAAACACCCAACAGCGTGTAAAGTAAATAACAATTACAATCGCATGCAGTGTCAAGTACAATGCCACACTATCATCAGTAATAATTCAATATTCTTTCACTTTCCCTACAGCCCTTCACCACAGCATTTAAGTGCATTCATCACTTTAATACGTTCTTGACATCACGTTGGAATTAGAAATCGGACGTTAAATCTTGGTGATGTTGTATTCAATTTTATTTCATGACGGGCATGACTTTAAGCTAGAAATACATTGAATATGTCAACAACAGTCATATGCGTTGTTATCATTATATCAATAGGATCTTCACATTCAGTGTAACTGAGGTAACAAGTTGGCAATAGAAAAGGCTGACATTTCTGAGTAGTCTGGTTGTTTTAAAAGGAAATAATATTTTAAGTAAAATCTAACTATGATAAAAAAAGATAATAAATAGCTGGAAGAATATCAAAACATAAAAATTAGAAAAAGTATTCAATAAATACACACTGTAAATTAGTTGTCCACAGTGACACGCTGACATAGGAGAAGGCGCTCCTATTGGAAACTTGGAATGATGTAATATTAGGCTTATATTTGGTGTCATTCCATTATCTACTGTACTTTACACTATTCAGATGGTGATAGCATTCCAGTACAGAACAGATTCAATATAGACCTATATTTCAACATATTTATTTTCAAGTATAAGCCTACCTAATAAATTATACCTTTTTGGCAAGGGATCATATATATTCAGCCCAAGACGTTTGGCACAGTTAATAGAAAGAGAACGTCTAGATAACTTAATGTTTCTCATATGTTTGTAGATATTAGTACCAGTAAATACAGCACATGTCGTAAGAAGCGACAAAACAGAAGCTCAGAAGCTGAAAAAGACACTGAGAAACTACAAAGGTTACGTTATTTCAAGAACAGGAAGGCTGCTTTGTGAAGCATAAATCAAGAAAGAACCGTTGTGACGAGTTTGCTGACTGCTCGAGTGTTTACTATTGAGCATGTGGAAGAAAGAAGAGAACATCTTAGACCTGCCATCTAGCCATTTACAGCTGTCTCAGTTCCAGAGAGATATCGACAGAGAAGAGACCGAGAGAGAGAAGAGAACAGAGAGAAAAATGTTAAGTACGGAATAGCTACGTACCAACGACCATAAGAGTGAATTCGAAGCCTTTCTTCACTGATTTCCTGTGAACCTGATTCGGTAGATTAGCAAAACCTACATAACCAGGCAACTCCGGATTCGTGAACTGCAAAAACAGCGAGAATTAAATTAAATTTTCTTAAATTATTACAATATGCATTATACACGTGTTGTGTCCGGGTTGCTGAAGAATAGACCAACCGTGGACTACACGTGTCGTAAAAGGTGACAAAGTAATATAAGATCCCAACCAAAATCAGAAGGGGCATTCGGTTGGCGAGCGCCAAAGCTCCAAAAATTTGCTATAAAATTTTCTATCCGGATCCTAATTAAATTAAGATTCAAAGAGAAGAAGATACTGATTACAAAATGCATTATACAAAATCTCTCTCTTTCTCTCTCTCTCTCCCTATCTCTCTAGCGTACTAGTAACCTATGTATCTAAAACAAAGCTACGCTCAAGAGAAACAATGTTCCAAAGAAATATAATCAAAATATCTGTTATTTACATTAAAGCTTCAAATTCTGTAGACCCATAAGGTAACTAAAATCAAAACGAAGTGAACTGTAGCTTGCACTGCCTTTGCAAGTAGAAGTAGATATAAGAAGTAGATCTGGTAGAAGTTAATATGGATTTTACACAATTACTTAATATATATTAGAGGAAGGCCGAGCCTTAGGATGCTGGATGATTTGATACTAATTTATATGTTAATGAAGAGAAAGGAAGAGGATAGAAATACGCGGAGGTGTTATATGCTATGGACCTGCCAATACGCAGTACACTAAGAGAGAGACAATTAATAAATGGTTTTAATTAAAATGCAAACAGCATGCCTACAATAGGCTACAAAAATATTTGTCTTTATAGTAAAACATTCTTAACTTCAGATTTAGTTAATATTCCTCATTAAATTATTCGTAATAAAAAAAACTTCCTTGTAGCGTGACGTTAATCCCTATTCCGAGTCGACACGGAAGGGTCTAGATAGGAAATTATTAAATTATTAAATTAATCGTAATACATAATTTATATCAATTATAATTTTTAATTTAATAATTTGATTCAATTGTCACTAAATTATATATCTGTATTAATTTAAAGTTATTATATAGCAAATTTAGGTAAAACAGAGCAAGCTGACTAGAGATAAAATTTTTAAGCACAACATACATACATAGAGTAGGCTTTATATTCTCCACAAACAGAACTAAGTGTTCAACAGCTATAGATAACAGTGCATTTAAAAGTGAAATAGAAAAGTGTATCATTTTACACTGTGGCTATAAAGTTGCACGTCCATTGCAGCAATAACTAGCAAAAGTTTGTTTATTAACAATGTTGCTTACGCAAGTTACATGTAAAGACAGAATCCATTTTAGACATATAATTATGTGCTAATGAAGCGTGTGACACAGTCACTCTCATCAGTATGCAGTCTCACATTAGGCCCTTAAACCTTTGTCCATTAGAAACATACAGCCATTCATTATCTGCATAGTATATAATTGCATTCCAATAATCAGAATGAATAGCAAATAGGAGACAACATAGCATGACTGCACGGTGCTAAATTGATCAACATCAAACCTCCAGCAAACATGTGCAATTGGTTTAAGCAACATGTTTGTAACGTTACCCAAAATATTAGCTTTCAGTGTGACACATCAAAGTAGGCCTATGTGAAAGCATGTGAACTAATGTGAGGCAAATATATATATATATATATATATATATCTGTACATATATATATATATATATATATAAATATAATATATATATATATATATATATAATATATATATATATAATATATATATATATAATATAATATATATATATATATATAATATATATATATATATATATATATTTGCCTCACATTAGTTCACATGCTTTCACATAGGCCTACTTTGATATGTCACACTGAAAGCTAATATTTTGGGTAACGTTACAAATATATATATATATATATATAATATATATATATATAATATATATCTATATATATATATAATGTATATATATATATATATATATATATATATATATATATATATAATTATATATAGCATATTACTTCGAAAATATTTATAAATCTAATATCAATCTAATATGGAAGAATATCAAAGATAATATTATTTTCAAAGTAATATGCCTGAGTTTGTTGACATAATTTGCATAATTTCTAAAGCTTAACGCTGTAGAAGTAGGCTTACATTTAGCTTCAATTTTTTAATAGGGGAATAGCTTCAGTTAGAAATTAAATTTCCTAAGACTGAAATTAAATATCCTAAGACTTTCATTTTTCAATCCATCTGAATTTTAATTTTGCTTTATTTTCATTTTGAAAATAAATTATAGAAATTGTGATATATTCTGAGACACTGTAACATTAAACAACCATACAAACGTATATAAAATTTTTTTATGTAAGTACAGCATATACAAATTTTCGACTAAATTAATAACTAATAACTAATCTGTTAAAAAATCTCGGAAGGATTTATTTAACATACAGTATAATTGGGAGGCAAAATGTAATCCTGTAAGGCTGAATGGACAAGACGGTTCACAGTAGTCGACGAAACACGTCTAAACAGAGTCAGTTTAAAGCTTACCAGTTTTCCCTCACAACCCATTCGACGAGTGGCTCATGAAGATGATAACTTATTTTCAAAACAAGGAGATTTGTATGAGCAATGACAATATGCCATAACTGCACAAAATATTTTATTTGGCTGTTTGGCAGGTTTCTCATTCTTTGGTTACTATATGATTTCTAAACAGTTTGTAGCTATTGTTTTACTGAAACTAAATATTCTGTATACTTCTTTACATCACAATTTAGAAATAAAGAGATTTACAATTTAGAAATAAACAGAATTAGCTGCAGGTGCCGGAAGAGACGACTAAGCAAGGACTGAGGAAGGCAATGGAAAACCCCTGAAGAAGCCATATTTTCCAAGCTATCCGCTAAATAAGGTATGAATAAGGCCTAGCCTCTTGCAAAGGATCAACTTGATGATCTATGAAGTGCTTTTAAAGACTTTATAGAGCGTGTAAGCAATCATTAAGTTAGAATGTACACTTGAACCTGCCACATGGCAGAACACGACAGAGAGAAAGAGAGATTTAATAGTGACCCTTTTGACAATTCGGAATAGGCCTACATCATCACAAAAAATTAAATATGTTAACAAATGTCAAAATTTTAGGTAAGAATACTGTAGACATGCTATTTTACTCACAGTGCAAATCAAAAACATCACAGTATTCAATGTAAATAATTTACTACAAAGAACTGTATATACAGGCTGTACATTTAAAAAATATTCCCCTAGCACAATTACAATAGTTTAGCCAATTCTTAATATTTCGACTTGAAATTTTTAGGTTCTCTTGTGGAGGAATTTAGCCACAAGCGGACCAAATTTTGTAAAAATATTTTTAAAGGAACTGGAGTTATCTAAGTTTTGCGAAAAAATTGATTTTTTTCATTTAACACGCAACGTAAAACGTTATTTAGAATCAAATCCTTTTTGAAAATGTGCTGACCCTGAAAAAAGCCGTTAGATGATGACGACTCAGATTTTGTGCTACAATGTGTGCTCGAAATGAACGCCTTGGGCTTTAATGCCGGCCAGAAGTCTTTTCTTACAGATAAAATTGCGCTGTCAATGGACTGTTGTGGTAGGTTTTTCCAGAACTCTTGAAGAATAGCCTTTAATTCCATTATGTTTTTGGGTTTGGGCTTGAAAGCACGATACTTTTCCAACATGACCCCTAGACAAAAAAATCAAGTGGATTAAACTCTGGAGATTTGGGAGGCCAATCATCCATTTTTATGAAATCTGGGCTATATTGTACAAGAAAGTATTGCGCAAGACGTGAAGTGTGAGCCGGCGAGATGTCCTGTTGAAAAATGAAATCATTTGGCTTTAACTTGTTGCAGTCTTCAATCAGTTTCGGTAGAATAGTGTTAGTGTAATACATTGTAGCACAATATCAGAGGCGTCATCATCTAATGACCTTTTCAGGGTCAGCACATTTTCAAAGAGGAATTGATTCTAATTGACGTTTTACATTGCCTGTTAAGTGAAAAAAATCTTTTTTCGCAAAACTTGGATAACTCCGGTTCCTATAAAAATATTTTTTACAAAACTTGGTCAGCTTGTGGCTAAATTCCTCCACAAGAGAGACTTTAAATTTCAAGGCGAAACATCAATAATTGGCTAAGCTATCGTAATTGTGCTATGGGGATATTTTTTTAATGTGCAGCCTGTATACTATGCACATCACTTTCACTTAAGCAAACAGCTTCAACAGTATCTATACAACCAATTACAGCAATTACCACCTCCCTTGTTTACAGTTATCTACTGAGCATTATACTTAGGAACTTAGAATAGTACCAAAAATAGCCTGATGTACTCAGTATGTTTCGATAAATTGATTAAATAAACTACAAAAAAACTCAATCATTCTCTCTGTGTTCTAAAACATTAGTGACATTCAGATATTCTAATGTCCCTATATAGTCTTCTGTCCTTTTACAAAAAATCATCAAATTTATCCCGGTCACAAATTACTATCTATTCCAATATATTTGAATTACAGATTTTAGTCCTGTAGCACTAAATTAATTTATAGCATGGTATTATACATATTGGACCTGCCATTTTGCAGAACACTAGAGAGTTTCACAGAGCTAGATTACATTATATATTATATATATATATATATATATATATATATATATATATATAATTTAGGGTGACAATAAAACTATTTTTTTTATTTTTAATGCTCACACCCCCTAAATATATATGTTCATTTCTATGCAAAAGTTAGATTTATAAAATTTTATGAAAATCCATTCATATTTAGAGGTTGCACAACAGACTCGAATATTATATATAATATGTGACCTACTTATTGAAAACACTGTCAATGATTAAAAGTTTTCTTGACGACCGTTGACTTGTTTGAGTCAAGATAATGCAATCTATGATTCTCCACAATCTGTATAAGGAACTGTTCCTGTTCTTCTTGGTTAGTAAGCACTCCATTGAATGATTGACGAAGCTCAACGACGCGCTCAGCAGTGTCATTCACGATCTTTAATTGACCTTCCTTTCTCCGAGCTTTAATGTATACGTCATTGGTGTCCCATAATCCCATGTACTTGGATCTTATTCTAGAAAATCATGATCCACATCTAGAGCTATGAACAGCTTTCTAGTGTTCCTTGTTACGAAATCAGATAATTTTTTCTTGGTAGTTTTATCGTCAACAATAATTCTGTGTGGTGGATAGTCACATGAACCTTCGCATTCAAGCACTCTTATCTTGTCAACTTTTTCATCAACAGTACCATCTGCATCAAAAAAGCCAATCCAATCAGAGTCTCACTTAGATACCACAGATGGTTGGAGAAACTTTTCATTGCTGCCGATGCAACAGATTCGTCCAAGGTCTTGTATGCCTCTATGTCTCTGAGCAGGGACAGGTCGTTGCGTGGAGCTGATGTTGGACATTGGCAGGTAAACCATGCTTTCAAACACACCTTGATCACAAAAACGTTGAATCGACTGAGTCCTATGAGTTCTCTCACTCTGTCGGCTTAAACTGAGATCGGAAGAGAAAAATCTTCAGAGAGTATATCAGCTTGGACATACACCTTGCCCGATGTACAGCACCAGGTTGATGAATAGTACCATCTACCAAACTTTCAGCTCCAAGAAAGAGTTGAGACAGCTGAAGAAGCTCTCTATAGTCATCACGAGGTTGCAACTAAGACAGCTGCCACGATATGACGATCGGCTACTCTGCTTTCAAACTCGTACCTATCAATGGAAGTCCAGAAGTCTGCAAATCTCTGAAAGAGTTTAATTTTTGGTCCGCTTGATGTCTCTAAAATCGAATCAAAAATTTTTGCGACTCTATCACATGATGTCTACATAGAAAGCTAACAAGATTGCCGCCAAGCTTCTGTTCGAGGAGCATACAAGCTCCACTTTTCAGTCCTGTGTTGCTTGCAGTCGTGTCGATTGACATGAAACGTATGCGATCATTCAAATTCCATTCTTGAATTAAACTGAAGAACACCGTCGCTTGGGCTTCACTAGTACTACTTTGTATCTTTGAGACACCAAGAAGCTTCATCGTACCTTCACATGACACGAGAATTGCCAATCGATCAACAGATTCGTTTGATTGTAGAGACGGCAACAGTTTACCGCCCCAGTGAACCGTTAACGAGGAATCACAGGTAAAAGAATCTTGGATTTCTTTAGCTATTATCGCTCTATTCTTTCTTCGAACTTGCCTCAATAATTCTCGATTAATGTTCAGTTTATTAGGACCTATTCCCAAAGAATATGCAGTAGCTGCCAAAACATATACTGCATTTCTATCGATTATCTAAGATCGATCCAAAACAGCCAAAACTTCAGAACTTACGATAGCTGTAGTCTTCCTTCTCTTCGAAGTACACTTGCTTCACCGATACGCCCGACACATCTTCATCAGAGCTGCTACCTTGATTCGCTTCCTAGGTGCTGCTGCTGTTACTACTCTGTTGAACAGGTTGTGACTCAATTCTAGACAGATTTTCTTCTTTTCACTGTCATGCTTGAAGTAAGGTAGTTGACCTTTGATTTAGACTACTTAAGTAAACAATGAACCATGTGCTTTGTGAGCTAAAATACAAGAAATTAACTCCATAGATAGTTGCTATTTTTCTTAAAGTGAATCTCTATGTATCTTAATTGAATTTTCATTTATTCAATAAATAAGAAATAAACTTTGACTACTATGTTAAACGCCAATAGCTTGATAATAGATGAAAACTTCAGCAGTCTTGTGCAACCTCTAAATATCAACCAAGTCCATCCAAATTATTTTTATTAATCATTTGTACCAAAATGCAGAATTTAAGAGGGTGTAACTGCAAAAAATATGGAAAAAATTTTTTCCTATGTATTTCATTGTCACCCCAATATATATCTATATATATATATATATATATATATATCTATATATATATATATATATATATATATATATATAATATAATATTATATATATATATATATAATATATATATAATATATAATATATATATATATATAATATATATATATATTATATATATATTGTACATCTTGTAACAAATTCCCTCCTACTTTTATTCCTTCTTCCAAGTCTTCCATGGCTTCCTCCATCATTGCCTCAGCTGTTTAACATTTACGTTGAGGAAATGATGGAGGAAGCCATGGAAGACTTGGAAGAAGCAATAAAAGTAGGAGGGAATTTGTTACAAGATGTACGATTTGCAGATGACCAAAGAATGGTAGCGGGCAGCGAGATTGGATTGCAGAAGATAATGGATAGGCTGAATGATACGGCCCTAAGATTAATATAAAAAGACCAAGGTTATGAGAGTGTCCAATAATAAAGGTGAAGTTAATATCACAATAAATGGTACGAAATTGGAATAGGTAAAGAGTTTCAAATATTTGGGTCATACTATAACCGATGATGGGAAATGTGAAACTCAAATATGCAGTAGGATTGCACAAGCAAAAGCGGCCTTTGGTAGTAGAAAAGAACTATTAACAAAAAGTCTAAAGAAAGACACAAAGATAAAGATAGTGAAAACTATCTTTATCTTTAAATAGACCACGCTATTGTATGGATGTGAAACACCTTCATGGACCTTAAGGAAGGAAGATATTAGGAAACTGGAGGCATTGGAAATGTGGATTTGGAGAAGAATGGAGAGGATTAGCTGGACTCAAAAGGTTACAAATGAGGAAGTCCTGGAGAGAGTTGGCACAGATAGACAGTTGATAAATGTATTAAGAAATAGGAAGAAGAGATGGATAGGATACATTCTAAGGGGGGAAGGTCTATTAAAAGAGGTCATAGAATAAAGAGGAAAGAGGAAAGAAAGAGGAAGAGGAAAGAGGTAGAATGGAAGGAAAAAGAGGCAGGCCGAGATTAGGTATGTTAGATGATTTAAAGACCCAATCATATGTGGAAATGAAGAGGAAGGCGAAAGACAGAAAAGAGTGGAGGCGTTATGTACCATAGACCTGCCAGTAGGCAGTGCACTGAGAGAAATATATATATATATATATATATATATATATATATATATATATATATATACATGTATATATATATATATATATATATATATATATATTTCTACATTAAATCTGCAAATGTGTAGGAAAGTACTCAGTTTTAAAACAGTTACAGTGTTTGTAAGAAAAAGTAAGAACACTGAAAAATTTAACATGGCTTATTGAACATTTAGTCTATCTAGAGTTCATCACTGTTTCCGACAAGGACTATTTAATTCTGCTGTTGACTATATTGGAAAGGAGGTTCACTATCCACTGTTAGAATTACCACCTGAAACCTCTCACTTAACTCTAAATAGTACACGCAGGGTATACCATCTATCTTGATGTTGTCAACTGATGGATGATAAACTAGCCATCAGTAGACAACTTGACAGTGCTCAGCAATAGTTTGATGCAATAACGTGGTTAATTTTTGCACATTTCTTTAGCAACTTCAACCAAATGCATCAAAAAGATGATTGCTGCTGATTTAGTGCCATTGCTACTAAATCAGCTTTGTTAATTCATTGAAATGCTGCAACTATTTAACTTATGAGTACTTTTCACCAATTAACAGATTAGATGAAGAAATTCGTTCTTTAGAAGATTTGAAACTTTTGTACAGTATCATCTTTATCTACAGTAACATAAAATTCCCCAATAAATGATACAGTTCTTATTAATTTTGAAACTATCATATAAAAGTCAATGTATTTTGTAATTGAAAAGCATCAATGATTTTGTCTGTTAAATTTTGTTAATGAAAAAGCTAAAGCTATCAAGCTAATGTTTAAGTCCTTTCCTCACTAGAAAGCGATATCATTGACAGGTGAGACCAGGATTTGAACCCCTCACATACTGGTCTGCGGTCAAGTACATTACCGACATCGCCACTGGCTCCAGCCAGTGATACGCATTTGAAAATGACAGAAATTGAGCTATAAAGCATCAATTAGTTATTTTCAACAAAAATAAAAACTTTTCAACTTAAAATACAAATTCAAATCTTAGAATATTTAATACTAAGAATGCTTGTTGTGATTAGTCATTTCGTACGCACTCCTCCTCCCCTTCCTCAACAAATTTAACTTTTAGAGAACTATAACATCACTTTATCATAAGTGAACCAATAGTTGCACAGAACCTCTAGAATTTACTAGAGCTTCCAAAATGCATAATAGAAATCATACTCTTTAGTCACCAATTTAAGTTGGCTCAAGAATTCTTGCCTTAAATCACTAAAGATCATCAATGTTGACACTGAGTTTCTGATAATTGGTAAGCAAGAAAAAGCTCACAAGGATAAAAATAAATTAAACAAACATGAAGATTCAAAGCCCCGTTCCTCGGTCGAACTGTGACTTTTTGTGAACAGTTTGTGCAGTGAACTAATAAATTCTCTTATTTCTGCAAAGATAAATATTAAATGCTGTAAGATTTAGTAATTTGCATGAAATAAATAGACTCAGATATAGAAATGGATGAGAATATCGCTATACATGTATCCATAAATACATTAATGCCTAACTAACCTGCGCCGTTTCTGATTCCATTGTTTCTGTAAATCCTATAATGACTCACTCTTCACACAGTCGAGTTAGTGCGTATTTTGATTAGCACAAAATACTAGAAATCAAGATATTATCCGTGAATAGTGCAATAACTTATCTAAATAGTAAAGTCGCTAAAATAGAACGATTTATTAAAATAATAGTATATTTGTTTTTATTTTTCACTTCGATTTCAACCAACATTTATCGCTCATTCCTGTAAATAAATTCAAGTTACGCTAGAGATCGCTTAAGCTGTGCGAAAAAAATTAACTTTCAATTCTCTTTTATTTTTTTGAAGTTCTTGAAGTATTTCTTGTCATGAGTAAATTCATTTAATTGAATTTTTAATATTGCACAATGTGTCGTAATTAGTAACACTAAATTTCATATAACCAAGAGATATCTTTTCTGGAACGTAAACCTTTATTATGAAAATAATAATTAGATTAGATTGAAAATAATGATTAGAAACATGTAAGCACTTGCTGGCTTTTAGTGAAACTTTACAATAATATAGAAATAACTTAAATCTCGATCTTATTTTCCAAATTAAAGAGTTTCTAACTTAGTCGCAAATAGGTTTACCTTAGATATGTAATCAAATTATGAGAGTGAATATGATCATATATGTAAAGAGGTTAGTTTAGGATGTCATAAACTGTGAGTTCGTTCAGTTTAGAAATAATAATAAAATGCCAAGTTATAAGTTTAAGTGATTATTTTATTTTAGAGGGAAATCAAAAGTGCTAAAGGTTATTTAAGTGCACATTTGATAATTTGTGCTTTATATTCGACATGAAATCGTTAACTAATTGAAATTACCAATAAAATACATTTCGCATCGTAAATTAGGTCAATACAGTCTATAGTTTATAGTTATGTGCTGCTTACATTGCAGCAGCGTATTCTATACGGTTTGACAACAACAGCAATTATTACAAGTAACTATATATAAAGTAAAAAGTATACACTCATTATAGTGAAATGATCAACTATGTTGATATCTATCACTTTATAATACCACAAGTTTAAACTCTTAAGCAATTTATTCCATTTTTCCATGTAATCAGTCCAGTGAATGTCCGAGATTATACTCTCAGATCAGCGCGACTGGGATTCGAATCCAGGATGGTTCCATTCACCTCAGGATCTGTCATTTAAAACTTCATGACGTTACCCCTACGCCATTAAGACAGTCAATTCAATATACTACAAAGGAAGTTATTAAAATAGGTGCAAAAGAAGTTTATGGCTTTCTTAAAGCAAATACAGCTTAAAAAACCTGGATCACAAGCGATATGCTTGACAAAATGAATGAGAGGAGGAGATGGAAAAGTATTGACACCAATCATGGTCGAAGGAAATATAGAAGCTTAAATAGTGAACTTAGAAGAATTACAGACAAAGCAAAAGATCATTGGTGGAGTGAAAAGTGTGATGATTTAGCAGAATATGATAGAAGAGGGAGGCCGGATCTGTTATACCAGGAAGTCAGGATATTAACAAGAACCGATAAGAAAAAGAAAGGAGATGCAAAGAACATTAGTATAATGGGTAAAGCTGGGGAATTGAAGACAGAGCTGGTAAAAGTAAAAGAAAGATGGAGAGAATATGTAGAGGAATTGTATGATAAGGCTGGGAAACCAGTTCAAGAGGATTTTAAAATAGAGGAAGAAAATATCATAGAAGACGATAAAAGGGGCCGCGATTTAATGAAGGAGGAAATTTATTGTCGCCAACAGCCTTTGCTGACCGTTCGTCCTGAAGCGGTTGTCTACAACCGCTCGAGGACGAACCGCTCTCTGGCCGGCAGTGCTTTGAGACGGCAGCTTTTTCGTCGAATGCTTTACTAAGGGTACCGCTTGTCAGGAGGAACCGAGGTGCTGCGTCTTCAGATGATACTTCTTTCCTCGTCTCATTCGCCTCGATAGGCCTTCGTTTTTCGTTACCGACTGAGTAAGCCAGGGTCCAACCCCTTTTCCTACTTCGTAATTGGGTTCTCGGGAACCCGGTGCACAGCGTCGGCGCTGTCCCCGAGTCGAGAGTAGGAGCGTACTCCACGTCTTATACGTATTTATACGATGACGGTTGAGTTTCTGCCATGCTTCCTTAGTAGATTTTCTTCCGTGGTTCTCGGGGCGAAGTGATATGGTGACCCGAACCCGGGTGTGGAAGCATCTGCAATCTTTCAGGCGACTACGATTTAGTTTTCGCCCTGCTGCCTAGTCTTTAAACTTGTTGTAGTTAATTATATGATTGGTTGTTTTAACTGCGACGAACTTTATTATTCTTTACCCTATAAAACTTCCCTATACCTTTTTATATTTATTCTTCCCTATGCTTTTTTATATTGGCCTTTCTGTAGTTCCTTCGCTCGCCGTTGCTGAAGCGTGTAGTGGCCTTTCGTTTAGAGCGCTCAAATTCGTGGATAGTCTACTGGTCGTTGCTAATCCCGCTTCTTCATCCTTTTAATACTGGTCTTCCCGTAGTTCCTTCTGTCGTCCATCATTGCTGAAGGTGGTACAATGGCTTTCTTGTAGTCACTAAAAAATTCGTGGATAGTCAACTGGTCATTAGTAATCCTCCTCCCGCCTGCAGAGACGAACTCCATTCAGGCGCCTAACAAATACCTACAGAGACGTACTCCATCCAGGTAATGTCGTAGCTAGCTTCCCGCGTGCAGAGACACACTCGACCCAGGCGCTTAGCGAATACCCGCAGAGACGGACTCGACCCGAGTATTGCCGTGGACTACCAGTCTCTTAACTGGGCCTACCCATTGGGACACCGAACTCTCTTGCCTCCAATTAGCCTTCGCGGCTTGGGAAACTAGCCAACCTGAGGGGCCCCCTTAACCTATCTCGAAGGGAGTCAGTAAGAGAAAGGATCATTGAGACTCGATCCTTTATGAGAACTACACGTTGTACACCGTATAGACCCTATCGGAGCCGCCCTCCAGGGAACCTACTCAGACGAACCAAGTAGGCCCCCGGCCCCAACTTGCTTCTACTGTATCTAGCTTCTCCTTATATACACCGCTGTCGACCGATGTCAAACGCTTCTATCGAATCACAGCGCTTCTTCGCTTAGCTAATTTACGCGCCAGCGACGTCACTTTGGAAATACCCTTCGTAATATAACCTAGACTTATATCATCTATTATAAATCTTTGGAAAAACCCTACGTCACTTATTATTTATAAATAACTGCTGTATAATATTTGCTTTCTATCTATAGTATACATTTCTTAATATATAAATTGTGAACAAGGCGTGTTCATTACATTTATTCTGCAATTAACAGTATGAAGAAGGGGAAAGCAGCCGGAATAGATGAAATCCCAGCAGAATTCTTGAAAATGTTGGAAAGAGAAACACTCAAAAAGTTAATGGAGGTATGTATGGAAGTGTAAAATGCAGGTATTTGGCCAGACGACTTTACCAAGTCAGTGATGATTCCAATTCCCAAAAAGCCTATGCTGTGGAGTGTTCGGATTACAGAACAGCTTAATACCTCATGCATCGAAGATCTTATTAAAGGTAGCAAATAATCGCATTCAGTCGAAAGCAGAGATGATACTCAGCAAGACACACTTTGGTTTTAGAAAGGAATGCGACACAAAAGAAGCAATAGGAGTAATGCGGGTTCTTTGCGAAAGAAGCTTAGAATATGGAAATGACGTTTTTGTATGCCTTGTAGACTTCGAGAAGGCCTTTGACAGGATTGATTGGATAAAAAGATTAGGAATTGACTAGAGAGATAGAAGATTAATTTTGAACTTGTACATGAATCAAAGAGCAGTAATCAAAATCCAATAAGAATTCTCAGAAGAAGGTGAAATAGGACGTGGAGTAAGACAAGGTTGTAGCATTTCGCCGCTGCTGTTTAACATTTACGCTGAGGCTATGATGGAGGAAGCCATGGAAGACTTGGAAGAAGGAATAAAAGTAGGAGGAAATTTGTTACAAGATGTACGATTTGCAGATGACCAAGGAATAGTAGCGAGCAGCGAGATTGGATTGCAGAAGAAAGTGGATAGGCTGAATGATACGGCCCTAAGATATGGCATGAAGAAAAGACCAAGGTTATGAGAGTGTCCAATAATAAAGGTGAAGTTAATATCACAATAAATGGTACGAAATTGGAACAGGTAAGGAGTTTTAAATATTTGGGTATTTAAGTATAATAAATATTTTTAAATTATTTGCGTACTACATGTAAAACAGATGATGGGAAATGTGAGACAGAAATATGCAGTAGGATTGCACAAGTAAAAGTGGCCTTTCGTAGTAGAAAGGAACTATTAACAAAAAGTCTAAAAAATACACAAAGATAAAGATAGTGAAAACTTTGGTTTGGACCACGCTATTATATGGATGTGAAACACGGACCTTAAGGAAGGAAGATATTAGGAAACTGGAGGCATTGGAAATGTGGATTTGGAGAAGAATGGAGAGGATTAGCTGGACTCAAAAGGTTACAAATGAGGAAGTCCTGGAGAGAGTTGGAACAGATAGACAGTTGATAAATGTATTAAGAAAGAGGAAGAAGAGATGGATAGGACACATTCTAAGGGGGGAAGGTCTATTAAAAGAGGTCATAGAAGGTAGAATGGAAGGAAAAAGAGGCAGGGGCAGGCCGAGATTAGGTATGTTAGATGATTTTTTCACTCATATGTGGAAATGAAGAGGAAGGCGGAAGACAGAGAAGAGTGGAGGCGTTATGTACCATGGACCTGCCAGTAGGCAGTGCAGTAAGAGATATATATGTATATATATATATATATATATACTATATAGAGTGCTATTGTTGTCAATGACAACTTTGAGGCTTGAGCACTCTGGAACCAAATCCAAACCGATGAGTATTATGTGGGTGGTTAATAAATGGTTGCGTGCCAAAGTCCAGGTATTCAATCCAAAGAGGGTACTATGGAGGATTATCCCAGTTGGTTTAATTGGGCGTCAGTAATCGAAGTTAAGCTGAATCGGCCTAGGTTTGTACATTGTTGAGTGATTAAGACTTTAGTCAAAAATGGACAAATTTAGTCCATTTTCCGTATAACCAGTCCAGTGAATGTCCGATATTTTACTCACAGATCAGCGAGGCTGGGATTCAAACCCACGATCGAGGGTTCTATTCACCTCAGGATCTGTCATTTAAAGTTTTAAACTTCAGGACGTTACCCCTACGCTTGTAAGATATTCTAATAACAAGAAGCTTCTGTGGTTTCTGATATAGTGTGCCGTTAATTTTCATGTGTTGGTCTCATTTCATGGACATTATGGCATTTAATATGTGTAAGTGGCTCATGGAAATGCGAACCGACCAAAGACAGTCATCAATTTTCTGTGCATATTCATTCAATGCATTTTAATTTATGCAATGCACATAACGCAAGTATAATTTATCGCCATATCGAATTCTATAGTGTGTGCGTGAGAAATATTGAAAATAGATCCCCAACTAATAGATCCTTTCAAGAGATCCTTTCATAAAAATCACCATTACCGCTTCCTTCCGTTTTATTCGATAGATGACACCGTTAGACTACACAGTTGCTATAAAGTACCTGTTTACGTCTCTGAAATTGCCATTTGGCGAGAAACCGGACTTTAAATCCTTATTGATTGATAAATTGAATGATTGAGCCTTGAGGATTTAATAAGTGCCTAGACTACTGCAGTTATGTAAAGAAAACTATTTTGAAAGTTTTAATCACATGTACTATTTGATCAAAGTTCAAACCACAATAGATCATATGCAGTCGTTAAAATTGGAGGGAGGAGCCGGAGGGCGTACGGGAACTCACTGACTCAGTTCCACTAGCTCTCATTTTTCTGATATGAGTCCCACTGCTAGCAGTCAATATTTAAGATGTTACGAGCCCTGTAAATGCGAGTGTATTCCGAAAAATATTGACAGTTTCATTAGCTCTCTATTTCCAATATAAACCATCGATTATATGCATATAATTATACATATCTAGCTATATCTCTCTATGGTGATCTGTCTAGCGACAGTGCCTCAGTGCGGAGCAGATTCCTGGTAATCTGAGGATATGATAATATTAATAGTCAAATTATTAATACCTCACATGGACCTTAAAAACCTGAATCACAGGCAAGCCGAAACAAGGAATTCGGAGGACTTTTACCCCGGCATGGTCCAGGGCGAAGCTCTGGTAAGACTTCTGGGGTGCAGAGGCTGAAGCACTTTTGTAAATAATGTCTTCAAATTGACAGTCTCGATGGCATACTGGACTGAAACTGTGAGGTGGATAGATAATGACTCCCCCTCATAATCATCATCGTCGTCGTCGTCGTCGTCATCGTCATCGTCATCGTTATCGTCATCATCATCATCATCATCATCATCATCATCATAATGGCGGACCATAACAATAATTTAGCTACTATGGATTACTAAATACTCGTTTTCTCTAATGTATGGACTTCTCCTATGAGAATATCGGTAGAATATATAAGAGTTTATAGTTCCAGCTTTATTTTCGTGGACTTTCCTTAAATATATCATAGTGACATAGCAGATTTGAAAACTTAGTGTAGTAGACAGTGTAATGGCAAATAGCGCACCTGTAGTGAATGAGTTGCTGTGCTATTGGCAGAACAATGCAAGTGGTACAGCGAAAGCTGATTTAATATCAAGAGTGGTAAGCTGCTATTCAGTGATCGAGATTGTGGAAGCTAAGAATGTACTCTTTAGTGTAGCGGATAAGCTGAAATCAGGGGGTTTGACGGTGGACATTCCTAGAAATATTAACAGGCGGACCGGCGAGGGCAAGGCGAGACTCGACCTGGAGGACATCGCTGACCTGTGGGAGAGGCTGGACGTGGCTAAGTGTGAGGTTTACGCATTCTGTGCCATTAATCTACGCCGTTTACCACCAATGAATTTCACTGATGCAGATGTTTCCAACTATAACACTGAATACCCAAGCCCAGCGGTAGTTGATGAAATGGAGTCCGATCTCAAATCTATAAATGATAATATGAATTGCTGGCGGACCAAATTAAAGTCATTAACCATGATCTCACTATAAAGGCAAGCCATAGCTCCAAAGAAACAACAAAGACAACCAGAAATTTACATACTGATGAAAGCAACGTGACTCAAGCTGCAGCTCATTCATTAACATGGGCTGAGCGAGTGGAGGGCAGCTCAAACCCCAACCATCCATCCGCTGATAACGACGCTTTACCATAGTCAGCAATGGGAAAAACAAAAAAACATGCCACTCCAACAAGAAGATTATATGGAAAAAAGGAAATGAATTCTTGCAAAATTAAATCCATTCCTCGCAAATGCTCAGTCTTCGTGGGAAGGTTACATCAAGACACATCATGTGAAGATATCACTGATGTATTATAAAACAGTTGCATCTTAGAAAGTACTTGCTATAGACTACCATCGACAAACAAAAACGGATACGTATTTAAGTCTGCGGCCTTTAAGGTCACCTTCAACAAAGAATATATAGATCAAGTATTCAATGAAGATATATGGCCTACTGACTGCGAGCTGAGAGAATGGGTACATTCAGTGAAGTAGGCCTAGTTTGAATCGTTATAAATATTAATATGTAACTCCGTACATAGGTTATCTCTTCAACATGAATGATCCTAACTATATTAATCTTCCATTTAACGATAGGCAGTCTGATCATCAAATGCCTAATTTTACTGGATCCCTAAACTCTAATTTTATTAGTGCTTGTAAAATTGGCCAATATACACGAGATTATTCTAATTCAATCTTAAAAAGCATCCACTCGACTAATTTACTCTTACTGCATGTCAATATAAGAGGGTTGAATGCTAACTATAGTAGTCTCAAAGATCTCCTTATATCATATGATACTGAATTTGATATTATTCTTCTAAGTGAAATCTGGTCAACGAATATATCTTTTTTTGACAATATATTCCTGCAATATAAATTTATTCCGATAACTCCTGCTGGATGGCTGGAGGATGTTGCCTGTTTAGTTAAAAACTCCTTAAAGTATGAAATTAAATCATCTTCAATTGATTGCAATATGTTCAATTCTTTAGCTGAGTTTATAGTTTTAGAGGTATGGGTTAATGAAACCAAATATAGAATCTATTTATTTTATAGACATCCCAGTAAACCAGTTTCCCAATTTATTGAGATTTTCTCGAACTTTCTTACAATATGGAGACCTAGCAAAAGGAGTTTAATATGCGGTGACTTTAATATTGATATAGGCAAATATGATTGTAATAATACTGTTAAACGATATGTTGATATATTGAGTGAATTTAATTGTATTCCTTTGTCTGTTGTGCCGACACATTGCTTGAATGGCGTACAAGGTTCAAATTCTAATTATACTAACAACGTGAATGGTACTATTATTGATCATGTATTCTGGAACTTTGTTTCATTCAACATGATTGTACGCCTTTACTACGTAATACTATTTGTTTAACAGTAGTTACGGATATTACTGACCACTTCGCTAATATAATTGCTATTGTTCGTCCTCGCAAACGGGTAAACTTTGAAAATAGACCTATGATAAGAATATTTAGCAAATCCAACATTTTAAAATTTAAAAGTAATTTAGCTACTTTAGACTGGTCTTTTACTAATACCAATGATGTAAATCATTCCACAAATACTATGACAAAAAATTAAACTACTTCAATAGATACATATTTACCCTTAACTAGATGCTCTAGGAAATGTCTTAAAGATAAATCATGGCTGACTAGTGACCTGAAAAAAGACATCAAGCTTAAAAATAAGCTTTATCTGAAATTCAAAAAAACCAAAATGATAATGATTGGCAAATCTATAAAGCATTTAAATGTAAAATTGAAAGTATAATTTATAAGCATAAACAAATATATTTCAGAAAAATGTTTGATAGTAGATTGAACTCTATAAAAAACATTTGGAAATCTCTCAATAATGTGTGTAGCTATAAACCCAGCAACAATAAAACTTCCATCTCAAAGTTAACAGCAACGAATGGCACTATATGTGCTATGAATAGCATTGCAGAAGAATTTAATCAATACTACGCGTCAATCGGCAGAAGACTAACATCCAATTTTAATGTTATCCACTCTGACTTTCAAAAATATCTAACCAATAATTACTCGCACACTATATTTCTTATTCCAACTGATTCTTCTGAGGTATTTTAAGCTTTTCAATTGCTTAGTACTACTAATTCGACTGGTCCAGACAACATAAGCAGTAGAGTACTAAAAATTTCAGCGGATAATATTGCTGAACCTTTAAGTTACATTATCAGAAAATCTTTTGAACTGGGAATATACCCTACTGCGTTTAAATACTCAAAGGTAATACCTATCCTTAAAAAAGGTAAACATGACAATTTGGAAAACTATAGACCTATATCACTAATTAACACTATTAGCAAAATATTTGAAAAATTAGTCTATAAACGTACTATGAACTTTTTAAATAAATACCATATTATTTTTGACAACCAATTTGGTTTTAGACAAGGTCACTCCACTGTAGATGCCTTATACAATAGTATTAATATGATTCAAATGGAAAAAGGTAATAAGAAAAAAACTATCGGAATATTCCTTGATCTAACAAAGGCTTTTGATACAGTGGATCACTCAATTTTACTGAGCAAGCTTCAATATTATGGAATAAGAGGGATTTCATATGAATGGTTTAGATTATATCTCAATGATAGACATCAATTTATCTCCATAAACGAAGCTAATTCATCCGTTTTACCAATTTGTACTGGAGTACCCCAAGTTTCTATTCTTGGGCCTCTATTATTCCTCATTTTTACCAATGACATACAATATTCGTATAATAACGCAAGTTAAAACTATTTGCTGATGATACAAATGTTTTTGTCTGTGAAGATAACATTGTAGAGCTATATAAGACTGGTAATATTGTATGTAATAATTTATTGATTTGGTTCCATTGTAATCGATTAACTGTTAATATTGCCATATCGACTTTCATTTTATTTTATCCGTCTAATCTAGATAATGAAATTATTAAGACCAATAATCTTAAAATTAAGATAAATGACTGTGAACTTAATAGATCTAATTGTGTAAAGTTCATAGGTGTTTGGATTGATGATAAACTATCATTTCTCGAACATATAAATCAATTAGCTAAAAAAATTAATTCTTTGAATTCAATGCTATTCAATCGTAAAAAATTCCTACCCATTAATTGTCGCTTAATGTTATTCCACGCACTTATTTACTCACGTATTAGTTATGGTATTGAAATATACAGCAATACTAGTCGATCGATGTTGCATCCATTGCAAGTTGCAATGAATAAGGTACAAAGAAATTTTCAAGAGCAAAATAAATTTTTGCAATGTTAAAGAATTACATCAAAATTTTAATGTACTTCCTGTTAATTTATTATTTAAATTAGCAATCAGTAAACTAATATACAAATATATTCAATCTGATAGCAATAGGCCTGCTTCCAATATTAATAAAGAATATTTTGTCAACAGAACTGCCAATCATGAGTATGAGACCAGACTATAACAAACTAACTATTTGTATTTTCATTGCAATGTTAAAATTTTTAACTCGATTACTTTTTCTAGTGTTCAAATATGGAATAGTGTACCCGATTCCATAAAAACGGCAAGAAATGTATATAATTTTGGTATCCTATATAAATCTCTTTTATCCAAGAACTAGTAAACTATTATGTTAGAAGCACTTTCCCTTACCATATCGGCGACTAGCTAGATAGAGCAATGCGCTCACTAGGGACCGATTGAATGGTATTGGGATTGTTTTAATTTTGCATCATTGATTATGTTGTAATCGTGCACTTTTATTTCTCTTTTTGTACACTATGTGACTTTACACTGATGTTTGTTGTCGAAATAAACATATGTCTCTCTCTCTCTCATCATCATCATCATCATCATCAGCATCAGCATCATCATCATCATCATCATCGTCATCGTCATCATCATCATCATCGAGCATCTTCCCCTGAATCCCAGTTTAACTTGTATCGGGATTCGAATAGACCTTCTCAATTTCAATTTTAGAATTTTGAACTGGCTATAAGTATGGTACACACAAAACTGAGTACAGGGGTCAGAAAACAAAATATGACGAGTGTATATAGCTAGAGTGAGAGCTTACGTATGAACGCATTTGTTTCTGTGTAGCATCTCAGCAATGAGTAGAGTACTGGATTTGAACTCTGAACATACTGATCCTCTGTCGAACAATACGCCAAGAAACCACCGGCTCAGCCCGCTCTACAACTTAGGCCTATAGCTATTGCAGCAGCTTTGATCAGAATAATGAAATGAGCCTCTAGTCAAAATACACAAACATTATGTAAGACGATCATACTACGCTACTAACAGACACAAATCGCTTCAGCGACTTCGTCTGAGCGCCGAAACGACGTCATATAGTAAATGATTAACACGCGTCATAGTGAAACTTTTAATCATGTTGATATCTATTAACAGAACCGTTTAAACCGTTTAGGTTTAAACGGTTCTGTTGATAGATATATGTTGATACATATTATATTAAAAATTATTATGTGATTCGCAATTCAGTCCATTTCCGCGTGTAACCAATCCTGTAAATGTCAGAGATTTTACTCTCAGATCTGCGCGGTCGGGAATCGAACCCACGAGGGTTCAGTTCACATCATGAACGCCCAGTTTGTGTGCAAAGCTGCTTGCGCATTGGTCTCAATCATAATCGTATTTAGAACGAAGACATGCTGCAGTCACCAGAAGGTCCCATTGACCAGAAGTTGGCTGAGAGAAAATAACGATAATGAATAGTAATGTTGACCAGTTACACACCATTCTTACGGGTCATATTCCTAGTTATTAGTTCCACGGCCTCTGACAAGCATCAATAATAACTAAGATGATTACTATTTGCTGATTAAGACCAATGCCCAGCTCTGCACACAACTCTCTCGGGTCAGCCATTACCTAGCGAGTCTCTATAGAGTCCCGTTACACTGGGGTCTCTCAAGATTAATGGTGTAACTTCGACATATTGACCTCTGCCGTGTCCAATGCTTCACGCATTCGTTGTCTAACAAAACATGTTCTGCAGCGGATTAATATGAAATTTTTTATTGGGGAAGGGAGTGGATTGATATCTAACATTTATATCAGGTGCGGATGTATTTTATCATTCCTCGTTATATGCAATATTTGTCGTATTACCAAATAACATCTTAGTGTCACAAGATTTTCAAACTTTGTGTTAGACAATTAATTAATTAGTTCTAGTTGTTGATTAACTCTACTTTGAGTGAGTAACGGCATCGGTTAAGTTACCGACTGCGAAGCCGTATGAGCTGTGTTAACATCTAGTCACTGATAGATACATTTCGAGAGATGAAACTTATCACTTCATCAGAT
The DNA here is from genome assembly GCA_905160935.1 of Enchytraeus crypticus. Taxonomy (NCBI): domain Eukaryota; kingdom Metazoa; phylum Annelida; class Clitellata; order Enchytraeida; family Enchytraeidae; genus Enchytraeus; species Enchytraeus crypticus. The sequence continues at coordinate 82,776 of CAJHZI010000379.1, read as the reverse complement.
AAAGCCATTTAAAACTTAACGTCATCGCCATAGGAACGGTAACGTTAAAAAATCTGTGATATTTAACTTTAAACCTCGAACCACAATTCTGATGTTAAATGATGTTTTTTATGCTTTGTTTTGTTATGATGTTTTCCTTTTTCTTTTTCTAATAAGGTTCCCCCTTCAGCAATGGACTAGACCAAGTCTTCAAGCGCCATTCTCAGTCACAATCAATAACAAGTTAGAGACGAATGCTGCTCACCTCGACAAAGCACCTGATCGGTAACTCAAACAGATGGCCTATCAGCTGACTGTGGACTCAGCCGGTGCCCGGTGGACGGGTCCAGTAGCCTCCGACCCTCGTGTCACGGGTCGCAGCCATCGCTCCGCTACATCCGGTAATTATTTGCACGGCAAGTCATCGAGGAGAAAATGATAACCATTATTATGAATGCTACGGTAAATCTATGACAATAAAGTAAAAATCAGTTATTTTGTAGACTAGAAAATGCGTTATTTTTAGATAGTTTGTCACTATTACATGTGAATACTCGTACAATGTTCGAGTCCAGTGTATACGAGTTTGATTTCTCACTGATATCATTGTCTATACTGATATTAAGACAACGACATCCAAGTAACATTCCTGTGATATTCATTTATGTGCATTTTATAATCATTGATTGCTCAACAAACGACTCAATCAAATTTTAACTCTATCTTTTTATCTTACGCATATATTACGGACACTTTCTTCGGTAAATTAACCTTAATATACATTCAAACAATAAGTTCAAAATATAGTTCTACTTGTCCGCCACCGTGCTCACTAATTACTAATTACACCCCTTTGATCGCCTAATTTATCCATTCAACCGAATTGACTACTTAGATTTCAGTACACTTATTATAATTGATTGACATACCTGACAACATCCTTGGATGAGGAAACGGACGTTAAACCAATAATAATAATAACAATAATAATAATAATTTTCTGTGGCAGCGACTGTCTATTGCTCTCCAGCGATTCAATGCAGTCTGCTTCAGTGGCACTTTGGCTAAAGCGGCTTCCCAGAGTGCAGAGGAATTATTTTAATCGCTTTTTAATGATAATAATAATAATAATAATGTTATTGTGTACTTGTAGGCCCGGAGGCTCTATGTCCTTCGAAATGACTGCTTTTATTGCCGTTACTTGAGATCACTGGATGAAGAAGAGTTGGTATTGTATCTTCTATTTATAGTTTAAACTGAACTCAGTGAACTGTAATTGGTTAATTGACTGACTAATTGATTGATCTATTAGTTAGAATGACTTGAGGCTCACAATTATATTTATAGCCATTTTAGAGGCGAGCTTGTATATTTTAGATTTATATATGTATGCTTAGGTTATATTGCATACAGCTTACAGTATATTTTTCTAGAGTTGATAGATTTCATAAAAGTGAAGAGTACAAAGTATAATATAGTACACACTTGTGATGAGTTCACAATTTTAAATTTGAACAATGTAATTAAAATTTTGTATTTCTTCTGCATTGAAATAATAAATAAATTTAATGCATTGATTTGTTTTGTTTGGCTAAATTTACATATTTACTTTTTAAAACTTGCATGGGTATATTGCTTAATTCTTGTTTTAGTTGAAACATTTAAATGTAAGATATGTAAGATCATTGCGAAGGTTCAAAAGTCATCGTTTGGTGTCAAAACTGACAGTGAATCGTATCTATAAGGCGGCCTAATGTACTAGCCCTTGGCGTAGCTTCTTAACACTTTCACACAGGACAAATCTCTTGCTATTAGCTCTTAGGACGCAACTGCTGGCTAGTAAAACATATTCTCAGATCATTATGGCGACAGCTTCAAGAAAATTGCCAGTATTTGACATTGATAGCTGAAACTTTGAGAGTAATTTTCAACGCGCCATTTGTCGCAGCTATAAAATCTCGATTCGAAGATACCTGGTACCAATCTAGCTCTCACGTCTTCGAAAGTTTCTAATTATCGCTCGATCACTATCAAACAATGACGAATAGGATATTTCACGTAATTATGGTCATGATGTCACCAGATCAATTAGTTAACTGAAATTCTCTTCCATTTATTATTAGTGGCCCTATTTGTGCTGACTGCGTTAGTAATGTATTACAGATGCGCATCTTATTTTGAATCACGGAAAATTTAACAATTTTAGTATATTTGGCTTTGCCAAATATTTCGGTTAAATGACGGAATTTAGTGTAATATCACCTTGTCAGTGCTCTGGGCGTGTTGAACGTTACCGAGACGGTCTCGTAGTCGTGATTTCCGCCAATTACTGGAGTTGACGAGAGAAAGATATAGAGATAGAGCTACAAATAGAGAGAGAGAGAGAGAGAGAGAGAGAGAGAGAGAGAAAGAGAGAGAGAGAGTGAGAGAGAGAAAGAGAGAGAGAAAGAGAGAGAGAAAGAGAGAGAGAGAGAAAGGTCGAGATAGAGAAAGGGAGAGAAAGGGTGAGGAAGAGATGAAGGGTGACGGTGAGATGGAGACTCGTGGTAGAGTATCGGCAGGTATCACTGAGCCTGTGAAGAGGTTTAGACAAGTAAATTAGCCTAACTGAGCTGGATTACTGCATCCGGTTGTCATTGCTATTAGTCGTGCTTAACCAAAAAGCTAAGAAGTCGCCTTGTGTCTGTAACGACAGTGGAAAGCTTCATCGCGTTGGACATGACTGGAAAAGGAGCTATACTTGACTGAAAGTGAAGTCATGATTGAGAGAAAATTGAGTTTGGATTATTGTAAACTATGAAATCAGAATGTGATTGAAGGGATAAAGAGACACCTAATGAAGTGAGGAACTGATTCTTCTCGAATTTTCCAAAATAAATGAACGGAGTATTAAATTGTATTAAATTTTTAATACAGTTTAAATTATTACTGTATTAAACGGCCTGTATTAAATTTTCATAGTGAGATTATAAAAGCAGTGATTGATTTGGGAACAGAAACTAACGAAAATCGTTTTGTTCATCTACAAAATAAATTTTTAAAATTTTGTTCGAAGTCAAAGATCTGATCAACTAGTCATAGTAGTTGTTTATAGGAATTAATAATAATGGCATAAACCGACTTACAAAAATCTTGATCAATTGGCATAGGCCTACTTATTTGTGGTAAAATTTATCTTTTCATTTAGCCGTTTTGTCAACTCTTCTCGTTTAATAACACATAATAGAATATTAAAACTTATCAAAAAATAAAATCCTCGGGGAAAAAGAACAGCAGAAGAGCTAAATAGATAGATAGTGAAAGATAATGAGAACCGAGGAAAAAGTGAAAGGCAGAGAGGGTGAGAGAGAATCAGACAGCAAGGTTACTTAATCCTTAGTTTTTAGATTATAGTTGACACTTTTCTATTAACATAGTGCAATATATACTTGTATACTGTATATACTATATATATATATATATATATATATATATATATATATATATATATATATATAAGTATGTATAGTATAAACTACCTATGAAATGAACATGTATAGTATAAACTACCTATGAAATTGCTAAAACGTGTAACTTTCTGAATAGAGTATTATAAGAAATCCGAACCCGTCCGTACAATCGAGACGCTTGTTTTAGTAGTGATGGGCTCGAACCATTACTAGTCTTGTTGAGCAGCAATTACTGGACGGGTTTAACCGAAGCGTAAACCTTCCACCCGACCTCGAGCCCTCACTGCTGGCTCCGTGAGCCCAAACCACGCTGTGCCGCCTTTGAACCCGTGGCTTGCAACATTACAGATTCGCTTAATGACTGCAATTAATATGTGTAATTGGAGAGTCTTTTGATTATCACTAGATGCGAGGCTTATTTGCCGTGACGACCGGAGGGCCAATTTGTTAAATTCAATTCAATTCGATTTGTTAAAAACTATTGAATACCAAACAGCTTGTGGTTAAATTTGGAAATATTATAACTAATTATTATCTTAAAGTAGATGATAGCAATTGATTTATTAGAGATATAAATTAGTTGGCCCCTATATTGATGTGTCATAATTAATAAGTGAAAATAAGTTAAGTAATAAAGTTCATTAAGTTAAATTAATGAAATTAAATAAGTTTCAATATGTTATATTAATTAAATTAATTCAAGAATTAATATAAATGAATAATACTAATAAAATTCAGTTACTAATAGTAACAAATTATAGGCCTAATACAAATTTAGTTTTAGAAAATCATTTTTTCCACTCAGCCACACTCATATCTTCCTGCAAAATTTTAACTGAGGCGCAAAACAAACCTACTCCAAAATGGATCTGTAGCATAGAGTAACATTTCTCAACCTCTTTCAATGCTAGACACTTTTCACTTTTCATTATCATACACCTATTTTTTAATGCCAATCACCTTTTTAAATCATACTGCTTTTACTAATGTATAATTATTTCCTTTGGCACCATATCGAATAAAAGATCAGTTACAAGACCTCTATCCCTTCTGCTAACAGCAGAGTACAGTAGTGCTAGTCTTTGTTAGGTTGAAAGCAGGGTTTAATTTGCTAAATATTTACAAGGGTGTCGTTTTGGGTAGAGGCTTTTCAGGGTCAATAGAGGTTTGTGACAGGGGGATGGTAAAATTGAGGGGGTTAAAACTTTAGTCAGGGGTCACACAATTGCCTAGGAGTCTAACCCCCTACCGATCCCATTCCATAAACACTACCCTGATTTATGTCCAAATGGAGTTACGTACATGTAGAATATCAATCAGATAATAATTGCCTCAATTTTTAAATGATCTAAACGATAGAGAATTTAAGCTCATGTGAGTTAGATTCCCGGGTGAGTTGAATTAGCACCCCAAAGAGAGCTGAATTTCTGAAATTCAAGGAACCGGTCAATTATACATGTATAATGAACTAACTTGTTACCATATAACTAAGGAAATGGTAACGTATTTTACCATTATGTGGTATTATAAATATATACCATTATATGGTAACATGTGCTAAAATATAACTAATGTATTAACTTATAGAACCTCATAGGAACGCTCTGACGATACTCCGTTATTGTGACATTCCGCCGGGTTATTTGTTACACATATTATATGTGCATGTATGATAGATATATCCATGGGCCCATGGAAGGTTAATCTTGTATCGGAGCTTGCTGCCGATTGGCGCTACCAATAGCAAAGATATGATTAACCATGGAAAGGATTAATAATAACCTGCCAGGAACCTTTAAAGCGGTCTCGAAGACCGGACACCGGTCATTACGCCGCTATAGAAATTGT
>CAJHZI010000379.1:0-75000 GCA_905160935.1 Enchytraeus crypticus | reverse complement strand
CTCTCTCCCTGATTAATGATTAGAGGTCCTGCAATTTTGATGTCAAAAATATTAGATCAAAGATTATTTCTATCAGGAAAACTTCAAAGCCAGCTTGAAATTTTGCTGATGTTGCAGAAGAACCTAACTTGAAACTGAACTCTATACATCCTGGGTAGTATCAAGAAGTAAATAACCCAATGCCTGAGTTTGTTATCAAATAAGACATAGCTGTATATACCTTTTTACAGCTACAAAATAATGGTCAATCGAATATATTTTCTTTTTTACTTTCTGAAATGCATTCTAATTGTGAGGAAATGTTTTATTTGAATGTGACACAATAAGGAATACGACAGAATTACTGAAGGGAAAATGAGAGTCTAATTAACATCATCATTTTGTTGGCGCGTGACAAATTTTGCCACATTTTACCACCACGTTGACAGTTGATGGCATAATGGAAGAGACAACATATTTGTTGCAATGTTTAGATATACTTTTACGTGTTGAAGGCTAATCAGAACAGGAAAGCTGTCATTATGGATCTACTTGACGATTCTCGATAACATGTAAATTGGCTAACACGTAATTAGGATTTATAAATTTTGAAGTTACTAAATACGGAAACCGGTTTGCGTTACAATTTCTATGCACTGACCATGTATATACATGTAATTCCTTTGCAATTATGTACATGTAGAAGTTACGTTTAAAATTGACGATTTAAAAGTGATGATTGTATGCTTTCAAACTTTACTTTTTAAATAACATTTACAGTACAAACGAGGATTTGTACTTATTTATTAACGAATCACTACGAGAACTTACACGAGTCCTGAACAAAAATAGTACATTCATTTAATAGATAACATATTTGGATAGACTAGGCTCAAGTTATAGGCTACAAAAGCCGTGGTAAAGCATGGCCGGCCATAATTCGGTGAAAGGGTTAATTTACTAATCTTGGAATTCAGTTCACGAAGCTTGTAAGCAGATTGTAAGAATAATAATAAGGTTTAGTGTCCGTTTCCTCACACAAGGATGATGTCAGAGGCGTCCCCCATCACATGTCACTACAAATCGCTTCACTCCCAAACTATCTGAAAAAAACATTTGCTGAAGAGAATTAAAAAGATGCTAAACGGTGCCGGTCCGGTTATCAAAAAACAGTCAGGCAAGATTAAAAAGTCTGTGGTGGGAAGAGATGTGTTTTCGATCTACAACGGAAAGTGGAAGTAGTAGAACATGACTCGTTATATGAGCGAAGATCAGGAGGCAGAGAGTTCCAAACAATAGGAGCTGAGAAAGAAAATGAATGTCTACCTAACGAAGTGAGAATATTAGGAATTTTGAGCAGTTTGGTATCGGAAGAACGAAGCTTACGAAAAGGTTGATATTGGATTAGGAGATCAGAAAGGTTAGAAGGTTTACCATGGAGAAGTGTTTTGAAAGTTAACAGAGCAATTGTAAGAATATGTATCTTGGATCTACCACTCGGTGGGACAACAGAGTGTGTGTGTGTGAGAGAGAGAGAGAGAGAGAGAGAGAGAAGTAACAAAGATATGTTAAAATATTGTTACGCTTCAGTGATAATTAAGGAGGTTACTTCAGTGATTGTCTGTACAAATGCGTCCAATGTGATTCGACAGAGGATTGTTTCGCAGCAATATGACACGCATAACAATAAAATAATAATAATATATAATATATATATACAGTATTTATATATATATATATATACAGTATTTATATATACAGTATATATATATATATATATATATATATATATATATATATATATACGTATATATATATACATGTATATACTGTAGTATACTGCCAAGTGGAAGGTCCACGGTACATATTCATACTTACTCCATAAGATCACTTCAAAGGATAACAAGTTAATCCCTTCACTACACGCTCTCCCTTTTACATACGTGACTACATTATGGAAAAGCTAAAAATCTAATGTTAACGTCAGTTTCCTCGCTCGAAAGCGATGTCAGTGACGGGGAAGCCTAGGATTTGAACCCTGCACATACTAATCCGCAGTCGAGTACCAAACCTACATCGTCATTGGCTCCAGCCAGTAACCTATAGTAATGTAGTCTATAGTTTGGAAAAAATATGCCTTCTGAGATGGCTACCTGTTGCCTTGTTCATTTCTTGCTAGCAATAGCAACATAAATGTAAAAATCATGCCTGAATTGTAAAGTTAAATTGCACACTGTGTCAATTCTAATTGTATATTGTGTATATTTGTAGTTAATTAAAATTTCACAAAGTTTCAGTTTTACAATTACACGGTTTTAATTTATTCGAATCACATTCGACGCTGCAATGATATAATAATATCAGTTTAAAATGACTCGTATATTTAAATCTGACTAAAGGGTATTAAGTTATTTAACTTCTATATAAATGAAACAAATTTATAATATAGGTAAAAACACCACCATCATGAACAATACCGACTAAAAATTCAGAGAGGTTCGCATACATACATTATTTCAAAAGAAGCTGGCTTAAAAATAAATAAAAGCAGCAGTGAAGCTGCCTAACTGGTGTGCTTCACGATTCAAATAACTCAATAAATTTCTACTTAAGTATGTTAGAGATTCCAGAAAGCATCAGTTGTCACTGATTACGACATTTTTATTGAACGTCCCACCCCACTGTCGGCCCATTGAATCTCTTCAACCGGATAACCCGGACCTCTGCGACACACGGATCAACCGATATCGGTAATAGAATCTCGAGCAATAGAGCACTGGCGGTAGATCCCGGGTTAGGCTCGAGTGGCTGGCTCCCGAATTATACTTTAATTTCAACTAACATTTATAACTATAAATTTCAACTAATATTTAACTCAATACTCCCTTAAAGCTACAATCCAATACAACACCTGAGATTCGATTTTTGACAAGCCTAGAGGCAGAACGACCTAGAGACTGTTTGGCTAGCTGGCTGGTTATTTAGTCAGAGATGTTGTGCTTTGTTGATTTATTCTACTGGTTATTGGTTAATTTGCTTAATTGGGCGAACATTTGAAAGGTAAGCATTTGATCGAATCTCAGCCGGTTCACCTGTCTGAATTGTATCACAATAAACTTTGGATTGCACACTTGTCGCTGAAAAACAGACCCTAAACTAGTTTCTGTCTGTTCCTAACTTTCAAGATAGAGAGAATTTACGGGAAATATGTGCGTAATTTTCATTAATAAGTTTAAGTCATTTGATACATTTTTACATGTACAGCAAAAAATGTGTCTTTCTGAGTATTTTTCTCAATTATCGGTCATTATGAACCTTTACGTCTAACAGAGAATCACTCTACATGCAAGAACAACCGATTGCATTAACAAGAATAATTTCCTGACTGCTCTGACAAGAACAACCCCTGACTGGCCTGACAAGAACAACCCCTGACTGACCTTACAAGAACAACCCCCTGACTGGTCTGACAAGAACAACCCCTGACTGGCTTGACAAGAACAACCCCTGACTTGCCTGAAATGAATCAATCATTCACAAAAGCACCCCTCCCTTGATTCATTTTCTTAGATTCGCCTCAGAGAAAATCGGATAGCAGCTGAAGACAATCGGATTTGGCACTTAGGTGATCAGTGAATCAGAGCTTGGCGTCATCGTCTTCATCTGATTTCCGCCTCCCAACAAAGGTCTCCTAACAACCCGGGCGGCTAACCACTGAGCTACGTCACCCGTTAGAATCAACACGATTGTCAGATATAGCTGGAGTAAAGTTTACTCGCCATATGTGAAGTTACTGACATAAGCTAAGTGGACTTTATATATATATATATATATATATATATATATATATATATATATATATATATATATATATATATACTAATACACTTATACATACAATACGTTTATATATACAAATGTAAATAGTACTTTATCTGAATTATCTATCATTATATATATTTTTTCTATTGTATTATCTCGTTGTAGCCAATATTATTCTTCTCGACTATTAGAATTAGTAGTGCTCGATTTTGTCATGGACGACAGTAGCGCTCTGATTATTGTTATTATTATTGCTGGTATTATTTGGTACTTCACTGGATTAGTGTTCATCTTTCCGTTTCTATACGTATTTGTACTGCTGAATAAGAACGACATTTTAACTGAATATTGCCTATCAGATGGTCACTAGCTCCGTGATATTTACAAATTCATTTCGTGGTTAATTATTAAAAGGACGATGTTTAATATTTGCACGTCTGACAATCAATTCAATTCTACTTTGGATTATTTTCTAGATTTTTGAGATTGCTAAAATGTAGAAACTGAAAAATTTTAATGTTAAAATATTTGCACGATAAACCCATTTAGAAACCATCGGTGCATTCTTGTGTACTGAAATGTTCCGAGCATATACCACGAGAACTCCAGTTCATGTCATTACTTCTGTTATGCAGTAACGTTGAATTGAAATGTGAGAACTGGTCGATATAACATCCTCGATTAGAAAAGAATCGAGAAGCTATCGCTTCACTAAATGAATTTCTCGAACAGTTGACGCTAACTCTTACTTGAACATTGAGGCAAGAAAATGCATTACCAGGAAATGTTTTACAAGCTTCATTCATTGCTGCTTGAATGCTTCTTCGCTTCTTTCATAGGATTTAGTTACTCTATATCACAAGGCGTGATTTGGTACAGAGTTCACTTCTGCCAGTTTATCAATAAGCTACTACTAGCTCAAATTGATCGACTTGTGCTTTTTGAAGCACTAAACATGTACATCTTGTTTCTTTTTCAAATGTGTAACCTACATTTTAGTAAATAAAACAAATTAATTGATTTAAAATTTGACACTGAATTAACCCAGAACTAAGACATTTTTAATAAAAACAAAATTAATGCGATTATACATGTATTTCAAACATCTGATTGCAATTGAAGAGAAATTTCGTAAGGCATTATTATCAAACATGCTAATGTAAACATCCAGTGTGCAAAGGGCTACGTACACGAAAAAATCTTTCATAAATTTGATTGCTCAAATCCGCCACATTTTAAAATAGTCAGCATCTGGTACATTTTTAAGTTTTCCTTTTAGTTAAGCACTTGACAGACGCACGTGCTACAACTCTACTGAACTTATTTAGCACGGAGCAGATTCTCATACTGTGTGCAATTGTACGCCTTAAAGATCATGTGACACACTCCAGCTGATTGGTATTTGTTCAGTACTGGTGGATATTACCACCATGATGAAATAACATGGGATGTCTGGGCTGTTATGGAAGTTATCAGTTAATTGGTATAGGAAATCATCAAAACCTAAAATACAAATAATACATGGTATATTAGTGAACTAATCTTCCACTAAAACATCTAGTACTTTAAATTTAGTCTTTTTTACATTTTATGGGTATTTGAAGTTGAGCTGGAAGTGAGAACGTAAATTGTTTTTTAATTACCCCTAATAATTTAATAATCTAATTTGGCTATATGTGGATGTTAAGCGTTTCTTTTATGATAAGAGCGTCGGTTCTGATGTTTGACTGCTTTGAGTCTTTTATTAATTATTTTGATACTTTGTTGCTAGCACACGTCAACTAATCTATCTGATGCTCACAAATGTTTCATTTGGTGACTGATCAAGATTTGTACATAATGGCTAGATTTTTAGAAACTTAGCTAAACATTGAGTCAAATCTCAATCCAGACTTATCTTTTTCCTCTGCAATTTCCATCTTGTGTAACTTAACTTAAACATTTTAATTCGAGAAATTACCATTTCTATTTGTGGTCTATATAGCCGTTAAGTACTAACCTAATTGTATTGGCTAAATTTGGCGTAGGCAAATTCCTCTGATACACAAATCGAGTGATGTCGATACTGAACGAAGCCATGAAGTTTTAAATGACAGATCCTGAGGTGAATTGAACTCTCGTGGGTTCGAAACCCGGCCGCGCTGATCTGAGAGTAAAATCTCGGACATTCACTGGACTGGTTATACGGAAAATGGTCTAAATTGCCTAACGGTTTAAACATGTGGTACTAAAAAGTGATAGATATCAACGTAGTTGACTATTCACTATAATGAGTGTTTACTTTGTTCTTTTACTTTTGAACGCATAGCAACAACAAGAATAGCGTCACATTTGGATAATCTTGAGATACAGCCTCTACTACCTCATCCTGGATCCGCCACTAGACAATCCGGTCTTAATGGCAGTCACCGATGATTTGGAAAGTTCCTGAGTGTACTCACTCAAATACAAAAGTAATTTCTGCAGTCCCACGAGTAAAATCCAATTTTTCCCTTGAAATAGAATTACATGCTAGGAACGAAATGGTTGTTAAAACATTGATAATTCTAATATGCCAGATTTTGAAATAGTTTGGTAAATGGTCAAAATTACAAAATATCTTGTTCATTTAATCATCTGCCAAAGACAATGATCTATGCATATTCCATGTTTAGGCAGTCTATAATTGCGAATTTCGAAAGACTGAATTTCACACAAATGTAAGTAATTATAAACATTTCCCAGTTAAAGCAGCCTTTTCAAAGTTTATTTGTTCAGATGGGTTCGTAATATTATAGAGGCGGCCTAATTGCGTCAAGAGCTTACCGGGTTTATCTATTTAGCACACCATAAACTTTACTACACATTTGCGGCAGCACATTTTACTGTGCAAACTTAATATAATTATATAAAATAAAACAGTCATTATTTTATATCTGTGCAGTTATCATTTTATGACTCGAAAGACAGTAGCCTACTTAGTTACTTGACACGACTACATAGATCCTGTATCTCTTTCTCTCTCTCTTTCTCTCACTCTCTTTCTCTCTCTCTCTCTCTCTCTCTCTCTCTCTCTTTCCCTAGTGTTCTGGCAGGTGTCAGGTCAAAGGTAGGCCTACATATTCATACTCAAAGTCTACATTGCCCGACTCAGTTTTAGCTTAATCGACTTTTACTACACGTGCAGTTGTTTACGGCTGTTCTATTCTGCAGTAACCCGTACACATTATTGGTGTGCTTAAGTTCTGTATATGCGTTTGCACGCTAATAAATTAGTTAGTAATTATTGTCATACCTCATCTTTGCGTTTATATGCTTAAAATATTATCACGCGTCATCTTTGCGTTTATATGCTAGTAAATAAGTTATCAATTATTAACATACCTCATATTTGCTGGGCTGACATCATCGTACAAGCACCGTTTACCTTCTCATTTTTCTTAAACAGCAAGCCTGAACAAAGTTTTGCGGGAACTCAATTTTTATGATATACATGCAGATGATAACATTTTATGATATATTTCTACATTTTTATGATATAGCATACATGTATATGCAGTAAAGAGTAAGAAGGTAAAGAAAGAGTAAGTAAAGTAGTCAAAGAAGGTACGTAAAGGGTAAGAAGTACGCCTAGTAAAGAGTAAGAAGATACTGTTACCCTATAGGAGTAAATTAATGTTACATTTATATTAACGTTTTTACATTTACAATATAAATGGTTCATCATTACATGCGATAAACATAACAACTTAAATGCCCATATCATTGCTGGCCATTACGTATCATAAAGTAGTGACAGTGAAGCAAACCATTTACAAATAGTAGACCCCATATCAGGACTTTACAACAAGAGCATTTATTAGAATAGCGATTTAATAACTGTATTAATAAATATAATAGTTTCCTGTAATATAACAATTATATGCCGGCCAGTGCTTTGACGGGACAACACCAACAGTCTGACACGGCGCGCAGAGTTTATAGCAATTAATATAATAATAAGCAGCAGGTCTAAATAAACAGCATTTGAAGAGTGATAAATGTGTTAGAGTTTGAAGGTGGCGCACTGATAGTAGACATCGGACAGTTATTGTTACAAAGACGCTTGAGATAGTGTGAATAGCGGTAAGTCAAACTTCAGGCTAATCTGCAAACCATCCGTCCGCCCATATCACATTCCGTTACTTCAATCTGATATATAGAGTAACGCAATAGCACTACAAATGATATAATGCACAGGCGAGATATTCTCATTGAGTAGACAATGCTCAACGCTCGGTGATATTTTATTTTCAACTCAGACGACGTGCTTAGCGCGTGACACGTCACTGGCTATGCAGGCGGGTTAAGATTACATCCTGAAAAGTAATTTGTACGACGTTAGGAACTAAGATTAGACTATAAGATACTACGTGTTTGTTAAGTTACTGCTGCATCGATACGTTTTGGATATAGATCATTGAACAGGAATACAACCCTGCTGAGATGATATGATAGTATGTGCAGTAATGATGTCGAGCTGACGCTGTATTTTTAAAGCTGAACTAGATATTTTCAAACATTCAGCTTTTTATTAAGAAAACCAGATTAAATAGAACGTTTTAACCACAACATGAATACTGTTGTTTCAAATGACTTAGAGTCATACAAATGAAGACCTTGAAATGATATTTCAATTGAATAGTTTACTTCATTTTCATAATATAGAAATCAAGCGGTTACAGTGAACTAACCTAGGATGTTCGTAGTGCTATTTCGGTCCTTTCGCTATCTTGATTATTATGAATTTGTCTGCAAAGTATTATATACTCAAGATGAGATATGGCTATGATTAGCGGTTTTGGGAAGAATATGGCTAGGAGATGGTCGTAACTTACGAATATTGCTATTCTAATAAAATCAGGTCGGTATCTAATGGCTAGTACATTGAGAGCAAGCTAATATACTGGTACGAGACAACGTCGTCGTGATATTTTATTTGTGATTGTAAGAGTGAAGGACAATTTACACTTAATCAAATTGAAGCATGTGTGAATGTAAAGTGTTTAATTAATTGCTAACTTCTCGCGTTATCTATTCATTCAAGATAGTTGTTATCTCAGAAACGAATTGTGCTATACGTTTTCAATTAGAAGGCCGCTAAGAAAGACACAGCATTCAAAACAGACAATAATTACTAATTAGTAAAATAATCTTATGATTTAACATCTGTATTGAGGTCAAATCTAATGTTAATAAAATTAGCTAAATTTTGCTCTCAGTTCCATCAATTTTAATTTTCTTTAAATCATTGCGTAGAATCTCACTTTATTCTTTTTCTACTCTAGATCCACAGACAACCGCATATCTATTGTAGTAATTATAAAAAGTCAAATTTTCTATTTTACGATTTTGTTAGTTAAGTATTAAGAACACTTTTTATTTATGATTTAAACGTTAAATATTCCTCATTTGTCAACTCACCTGGGCTTTGAGCCCAAGGCCACTTCTATCTGAGACGAACACTGATAACAGAAAATTGATAACAGGTTCATTGAATTGGTTAATGAAATATTTTATCTAGCATTAGTTTTGGTATCACCCAAAAGCTTCAAAATTAATATTAAAAATCGCAAACAACGTTTAGAGCGCTCTTTTATTCAACAAATTATGGCACTTCTGTACCATCTGTAGTAATTTCACTTATTGAATCGTATTGTGTACCTATTCTGCTGTACGGCACTGATTGTATGGAAAAGTCAAAACTACGCTGCAGAGTCTTGAAAACGCAAATTCTCAATTGTATTGCAAGTTATTTCATGCATTCGATAAGAATAGAAATTATACAATTAAACCATGTCAATTCTTCTCAGGTCGGTTTCCGATTAAATTACAGTTTTCAAATATAAGATTTTTGTAAAGAAGTTATGTCTTTGAGATATTACTTATTGTAAATACTTTAATTGTATGAATGGAGAAATGTTGTCATTTTTTAATAAATACTGTCTCAGTAATACATGTAGTATGAATTGTATTTTGCCAGAAAGCTTCCAGGTTGAGTTAGTTGACTGGCAGTCATTATTACGAAACTACCTTGAACCTTCGCTTGACATAATTGCATTAATTTTTAGTTAACGTTTTGTTGTTTGTTTAAGTTAATGTTTGCGTCGAAAATTTGAATTTCTAATTCTTGTCTTTACTCGTATGATTATATCTATAGTTAATGTTTATTTGCTTTATGAATGGTGAAATAAGCCCCCCCTCTCTCTCTCTCTCTCTCTCTCTCTCTCTCTCTCTCTCTCTCTCTCTCTCTCTCTATACAGTGGCGGATCTAGGGGGGCCCAGGGGGACCGGGCCCCCGTTAGGTCCGCCGATAAAAAATTGTAAACTATGGGGGGGGGGGGCGGGGTGGAGGGTATGACAGGGTATAGTTTCATTGTTTCTAGGGCAATTTAGATGTGTAAATATGTTAGTAATGGCAGTGGTTAGGGGGGGCCCCGAATGGAGGGCATGACAGGGTATAGTTTCATTGTTTCTAAAGCAATTTGGATGTGTAAATATGTTAGTAATGGCAGTGGTTAGGGGGGCCGGTGGGGGGTGGTTCGACAGGTAACTCACTTCCAATAGCTCGATTTTTTCTAGGATATACTAGGAGCCCTGTATAATGGAAGGAGGTCCAAAAAATGTTGACCGTTTCACTGGCTCTCAATTTTCACTTGAACCTATACATTGGAGGAAAAAAGGGTGTAAGTAAAAATCGTGAACTCTGTCCCGTAGCAGTGGTGCAAGCAGCCTTGGATGGGAAGGGTTAAGCTCCCCCCCCCCACCACCACCAAAATTAGGTCACTTTTGCAATTCGTCGAGATCTTCAGAGTTTCTACAGAGGTGACAAAATTAACCAACTTTTTCTAAAACAAATGTAGGATTTTAGGTATTCTCCTGACTTTAGTATGGGTATAAGCGGGGGGGGAGGGAGGGTAAGTTACGGGGATACACTCACTCTATGAGCCGAGTTCAGTAGTGAATAAATTTTGAGCTTCCCCCCACAGAAATTTGTCTGGTTGCGTCACATGTTCCGAAGAAGGCGGGGCGTAAGCAAAAAAATGTACTAAAAAAAATTTCGGGCTCCCCCCATAAAAAATTCCTGGATCTGCCCCTGTCTCTCTCTCTCTCTCTCTCTCTCTCTCTCTCTCTCTCTCTCTCTCTCTCTATATATATATATATATATATATATATATATATATATATATATATATACTGTATATATATATTTGTTTATCTTGTCAAAATAATAATAACTATAAACATACTTAACCAGCACCAGCAAATAAACACATATTCAAAAGGATGAAGGTTACCACAAAAGAGCCTAAGCCTTATGAAGTAGTGCAATCAGTAGCAGTTTTGCGTTCGAAGATTCGTTAGAAGAGTGATCATGTGATTTTATTTGATTAATATTTAAATAGTCTTAAAAAAGTCGATACGTGATACTCGAGCCAGTAATAATTTGACAGTGGATGATGAAGTTGAAAAATGAATTCTAAAACGACAGGTTAACCAGTGGTTAAAGCGGGGCCAACGCAGTTCTCATAGCGCTCATAAATTCATAAATGCCTTTCTCTCAGTTCTCCGTGATGTAATTGCTAAATTCTAAGTACATGTACGTACAAAAAGAATAAATTATCAATGAGAAGAACAATATTCATGTACTTACAACTTTCAAGGTCAATGTTACATATAAATTAACTGGGTTTTTAGTAGGTAGTGCTTACTTAAAATATCGTACTTTCTATCCTAACACCCGTAGGAACAGATCGTACTACCACCTTTTACCAACAGATCTAGCTTGACCTCTGATTATCACTTAGGCTCAACTCCTCTACATTACTCCCTAAAGTCATTGATCTTTTTAATAGGCAGTGGCGGATCCAGGAATTTTTAAGAAGGAGAAGGCGAATTGTTTTTAAAGATAATGTTCACATCTTTGCGTAAGCCTATGCCTTCTCCGGGACAGAATTGACATTTTTAACTTTACCCCTTTTAACTCTTATATGCATATCTACACATACCAATAGTAATGAACACAATATGTATATTGAAAACTTTATCACCGGGCGTATGGGGCCCTCTGGATCCGCGCCTGAGAGCAGGGAACCCCATCCCATCCTACTACCTTACTCTGGTCTTACTTTCTCAGCCTCTCTTCCATTGCCCATATTCATCTTGACTGCTTTTTCTGGACTTTTGTTACTAACTCTGTGACCAATGAATGTCGACTTCTGCTCCGATATACTATTTTATCTTGATTTCATGGCCTCAGTTTGGATTCTTGCGGAATTTGACTTTATTCTCTCCACTTAAGTACGTGGTACCTACAAAAAAAGAATCATAATATTACTAATTAGAAATTTAAGTATAATTTTATATTATCTAATCCGCAACCTATACGCTTATTACAGAAGAAGATAATATTAAGATAATCTTTTTGCCGCCTGACAGCTTTATCAGCGTCAAATATAAATATCTACACAGTATTCCGATTATCTAATTAATTGCAGTTTTATTATAGAAATATCTCAGCTGGAGAGATATGCGTCTCTGAGCAACAAAACATACATACTAACTAATCTTTTGAAATCTGTGTCTATTAATATACTGCAAATGATTAAGCGATCGAGAAGATACAAAGATATAGGTTTCGATTTTATCGTCCTCAATATGACCCCGTGATCTTTTAAAGAGAAAAAACAGTGAATTAATCTTAAATTATTACTTAAAGCATGTAATAGTAGGGGCGTCTCCGGCATATAAGCAATGACGATGTTTGCGTCACGAAATTCTTCGGGTGCACCTGAAGAATTTAGGGGACCGTGCAATAGTACGATAGCCCACTAAGTTGTGTTTTTGCGTCATAAGCCAATGGAGTAGAGACGCCCAGTGTCATAGCATAATTCAAATTAATCATCATGAATTATTCAGATACAGATTAATATTATAGAAAAATATGTTACATAGAGACCAGTCAAAAAGTGGAATTGAAAATTTATTATGAAAACAGTATATAGTAGAGAAAAATGTTGATTTTATTGTTACGTAGATTCGCAGGCTAGGGGAAATTTTTCAGAGGCCCTTGATACAGACTCAGTATCACAAGTAGAGATCGAGAACAATATGAAGTCTAAGCTAAAAAACACCTCTTTTCTGATGAGATCGAGGTCAACTGGATTAACTCACAGAGCTTAGGCTCTTTTGTGGTAGCCTTCTTCTTCTTGGTTATTTGTTAAATTGTTAGTTAAGTATGCTTGCATTTACTATTATTGTTGCAAGATTAACAAATAAATAAGGTTTGAAGGTGAAACATAGCTAAGCAGTGGGAAACCACTAGCACAACCAACAAATGAGGTCATATAATTTAAAGCTTGATTGTTGCTGCAATAAGTCCTGGTGCACTTTACAGGAAGTCCAGAATTTGTCCAAGAATCCCTATAACTAGAATAGCTGTCTCGTATGAAGTCCGGGATAACTGACAGCTGCAGTCGACCATTCAGAGCTCGAGTTGGACTTGTCACGTAGGTAGAGGCGTGTGAGAGATGCGACACCCGTGCATTACGCCTGCTGTACAGGATTCACATAATTATTTCTCCACCCAAGAGTACTATGAACAACTGAGAATATTATTCAAGAGTATTGTTCAGGCTTTTCTTACTATGTTAGAATATAATAGCCTACTCAAATTATTATTTAATCCGATAAGAAATTGATATAATAATATATAGTTATAAATTTTATAATATATCAAAAAGAGAGGACCATTTTGATCTTCGATTAATAACTAATTTCGGCTATGAATAATTTTTGATCTCAACGAGTTACTTAATTCATTAAATAGTGTCATAGAAATAATATTAACCTTAGAAAGTATATTTACTATTGCAAAACCTTTTTCTGGTATGCCACGAAAAAGTGTGAGTTAGCTCTTATTGTAAAAACTGAAGTTGAAAGCTGTAGACGCTGTAGAAAAATACATACTGAATTCAAAATACATGCTGAACTTAATAAAGAGCGATATGCCAAATTGAGTCATTGGTTTTTCCTAAATTTATTAATTGAAATATATAATGCTAGCTGGCAAGGAATTAGCAGATATATATATATATATATATATATATATATATATATATATATATATCTAGATTTCATTCGGTATTTTAGTATCGCATTTAATTTGTTTAGTAACGTAAGGTAACATGTATGTTAACGAGTATACAAGTGCTCTTTAGAATAGGGTGGCAAATGCATTACGCAGAGGTCCTAGGTGACACCTCAATTGCGACCAGTAGCAGAGAGTATAAAGCCCATGCGGTCAGCTTGAGGTCGCATTAGCTATTCTTGCGCTATCGTGAGAGTTCGACGAAAGGCTTAACTACTTCAATAATTAATAAAATTAGATAAAGCTGTTGCGAGCTAGTAAAACTGAGCTATTAATTTAATAACTATTGATGAATAAATGTCATTTCAAGTGATATATTAAATTATATTTCATAATAAACTAAAAATTAACTTCAAGAAGTACTGAAGTTAATTTCAAAGTACTGAAGGAAAATAATACAATTAACGGAAACGATTCACTAAAGAAAATGTTTAAAGTGTCGCTAATTGCTAACTAAATATCATAAGTACTGTCTAAATCAAATTCATGAGACTACTAAAAAGCTCTAAATATGGATTCTTCGCTCTCCTACTCGACGAACTACCCATCTAATCGGATGTACGGACAGTATCCCACGGACCACAGTGTCCGTTCCATTCTATCCGGATCATCCAGTAGTAATGGACACGGTAACTACTCTAGCAGATATTCGGGACACACGGATGATCCTGAATTACACCAGCAAGCATCTATCCTTTCCAAGCTCCAGCAGACCGTAGTTGGGCGGATACCGATGGACGCTCCCATTGATATAATTCTTCCGCCTGGAGCTGGCAGGACAGCGAGGCATCTTCATCACCCACCGGCTCAGTCCGGCCAGGCCTACCATCCTTTCGAGACTTCTGTAGGACCCTGTGACTCATCCGAGGATGATGTTGTGGACTCGCCTAAGGTGGAACTGGAGTATAAAGAATTGTGGGACCAGTTCAGCACATACGGAACGGAAATGGTTATCACCAAATCGGGAAGGTAAGTGTGTTGCTATTTTTATAACTGACCAAATGCCCATAAAGTTGTTTAAAATGGCTTATAAATTAAGCAATATAAATTATAGGTAAATACATGTAGGGTACAGTTGTAGTACATATGTTTATTTTAAACAAATCATCAAACATCGACAAACAACTGTGAAAGCAGACAAATCAGCAGTCAAAAGTGAGAATCAACATAATATTATGTAGCGTCAAACAGTAACTAAAATTTGCTCAATTGTCAGATGACATACCCAGTTAAAACCTTCTTCATGGACTATGAGCAAACATGATTTCCTCAATATGCGTAGAGATCGGTCATTTTCACGTGGAAGCATAGGCCTTACGTTGACCAGAATTCGAAATTCACAATTAAATTAAATTTTTCACGTCATACTTGTATATATTAGAGTGTCAGTCATTAATGCTAGACATTAAAGGCAAGAAGGACACCGAAATATTCATATTAAAATACTCAATATACAATAAAATACACAACATGCTTATAGACCTGAAAGTTTAACTGTTTCTAATTAAAATGTTTCAAAATAGTACTTAAAAATAGTTAATTTTCAATGTACCTTTTCCATGCAAAATTAATGTTATAAAAGTTAAGCAATAACAATAAAATAATGCCATGACAGCCGTATCTGTTTCTCGAAAATTCACTGAAATTTTTATCATTCAGACATCTCTTAAATTTAATTCAAGATTTAGCTTTAACAACGTTGATAGGCAAAGATCACAAAAGAGGAACACGTCTATTTTGAAACAATATATTTCGGCATTGAAACGAAAGAAGTTTAAATAATTGGTCGCATCATTATTTCTCGAGCAAGACATGATTTTTTGTAGGATGAGGCCGGTTTCTTAAACCTTCAGTCGTTAGCCGTTATTTGTTAGTGTTAGCCATTAGTCGCTCTGTTTTGAAAGCTACAGCCGCTAAAGCCTCTACCAGTTGACAGTTGTACCATTTTGCATGTATGATTACACGCATGACAGCCGCATGTGCTTTCAAAATTTCCTTCCTTAGTTGCTGTTTTTGTTGTGTTCGTTATTTCATTCAAAACTCTCAACGCTAGGTCTTCCAAAGTGGCCACTCATCTTAGTTCTAACCAAGCTCGACGTAGCTTAACTTTGTTCACTGACTCGCAACATAATAACTTCTGTAAATCCCGTCACATAGAAGTGATCGCTCCTGGCGAATACGATCACTTGGTAGAACCCTTCTGCTATTCAGTCGGCCACTGGTTCTTACCCTTCTGTAGTATCTTTACCAAGTCTGGCAGTCTCGTCGAACAGAACGGAAGTTAAACTTGTACTTGTAGCCTTTCGATTGTGAAAAAATTATGAGGGCGATTATTTTAGATCATAATTCGAAATACAATAGATTGCAGAAAGCTGCAATTCGAAGGATAATGAAGTTCTTGAATACTGAGCACACATTTGCAGGGCCACCGCTCGATCGGCTAAGAAACATAAGCAAACAATTAAAACACAAATTAAATTAATAAACACAAGGCATGATATGATATGGTTTAGGCCTTTTAGAAAGTAGATAAGTCTCGTCATCTCAGCGCGGTATTTGGCTCTACAAACCTTGTCACAATTCATGTAACGTACAACATCATCTGAAAAAACTATTCGTCGCAGCTGATTGTTTCCTTACGATTTAATACAGATCTCTGGAGAATGTAAACTTGCGGACGGTTTAACTGTAGAATGATATATGAACAATTATTTCAGCTTGCTTCACTAATCACATGACAAACTAAAGCTTAGTAATATTGCATTTTATGTTGTTATTGTGGCTGAGAAGCTTTGCTCCCTGGCCCTTGAAAAATAGACCAACCGTAAAGTGCACGTGTCTTAAATGCGACTAAGTAAGGACTGCGAAAGGCCATGAGAAACTACCTCAGAAGCCATTATTCGCAAGTTGTAGGCTGCATGAAAGTGTGTACAAAGCATGACTTTTGTGCTAATTTTCCGATCGAAGAAGTGCTCTTTAAGAAGTGTGACACCTTACATTGAACAGGAACATGCACCTTGGTAGAATACCAGAGAGAGAGTGAGAGAGAGAGAGCGAGAGAGAGAGAGAAAAAGAGAGAGGTAAAGAAAGAGAAGGAGAGAGAAATATTTGCTTTTAGTGTTATAAAGTCTGCTAATTTAGTCATTGATATCTATTTTAGAAATACTAAATACCAATAATATATTTGCCATTGCAAGTGGGTCTTTTGCTACACTGAAATTTCTTTTTTTAGTTTTTTATTCTGTATAGTTACACACATGAGTGACATGACAACCGCATGTGTTTACAAAGTTTCCTTTCTTGGTTTCTGTCTTAGTAGTTTTCGTTACTTCCTCGTTTCCCTCTCCATGGTTATTAGTATTCGTTGCTTTTGTTGGCGTTCCATTAGCAGCCGGCGCGGATTTAAGAATAACCTTCCAACAACCTCGGGATTTTTTTCATTCAAAGCTCTTGACACTCGGTCTTCCAAAGTGGTCTACTATCAATAACTTAGTTAAATATTACCATTCTAAAGTATATAACAGTTTTATCTCTTCATTGCGATGTATTAGAATTTTATGATATGTAGGCCTGAACCAGTAGTTCTGCAGTGCAATATTCACTGTAGCTATATTATGAAGCTGTTGTAATCATAATGAAATATTTATGGAAGAGTCTTAATTCCGAAATTAGGTCATAATATATCTTTATTGACTATGAAATTATTCAATAAAATTGACAATTATGACAGCAATTATGAGCTTAATTTAAAATTAATCTATTTACAACTGGTTCTTAAGCTCATGTGCACCTATAAAACAGTGAATAAAGTGTGGATTAAGTTAATGACGAGTAATTCAACATGGTCCCCTTTAGTACGTCAGAAATTATGATGGTCTATTTTACTATGAACTTATTTCATCATGTCCTAGAGTAGTGCGATATAATTGACCACGACCCTATTTATCATGACCTAACGTTGTATTTGAACTAATTTAGCGCTTTTCAAATTTTTATATGAAATAATTCAAAGTAGTTTAATTTGAAGCCGGTATAATTTTGTTTGCTTAATTTAGTGTAAGAGAATTTGCTTGGGCATAATTTAATGTGATGAAGCTAAATTTATCTAACGTAGTGTTGTCCAATGTAATGCAATACATGAAATAGCCTACCGTTCTTTATTAGGCTTTAAATTAAGTGTAGGCTAATCTAGAGTAGTTTAATTTTATGCATATTGAACAAATATAAGCCTATTCATGCAGTAAATAAATCTATATTAGCAATGTAAGCATAGTAGCCGAATCTCCAGTCTAAGGCCTGAATTTACAGTCTGCTTTTGTGCGCTAATTTAATATTTATCATCTTACCTAATTAGTGAATAAGCTGGAATCATCTACTTTTTAAAGTTAGCATAGGAATATTAAAATAATTAGCTAGATCTTGGATTTTGATATGAGTCATCTGTGTATATAGAAATGTAAATATTCTGACAATGTTAAGAAAGAACTATGAATTTATAAGCCAGAAACGTATCAAACAATATATCCCAAACATCCCCTTGTATAGAGTAAGTAATAATATAAAATACAATTGATAGATCATTAAACAAATTTGAAGGAGCATCAAAAGCAGTAAATCTAAATAAAATTAACGTTCAGTTCCTCGTCCGAATTTGAATCTTGCAGTTAGCTAGTTTTACGTAGCATTGTAACTAGCATAGATATCCTAGTTACCTTTCTTCGGTTATCGAGAGTTAAATATAATTAGACTATTTCAAGAACAATTTTTAGTTACTTAATTGTATAGCTTTGTAGTATCTTTGTTCGTCCGCCCATGTGTCAATTAATCACTATAGAATCTTATCACTTAAGCTGTAAGGTAATTCACTTGAGATACACTTCAGTATCACAACTAACGGAATCTCCGCTGAGAGATCGGCAAAGTAGGCATGATAGTATAAATATAGTCTCTTAACGCTAACCGCTATACAGTTTACATTAATCTTGATGTGCGATTAAAACCGACTTAATAAATCGTCTCAAAAGTTAACGACTAATAATTAGTTTTCTGTAATCTAACCTAGTTGGCTTTCACTGACCGTAAAGTAATTGAAGATAAAAGCTGAGATAGTTCTTGCTTGATTTTAAACTAGTTTGAGTTGGGTTCCTAGTTAGCGAATTATGGTTAACTCCAAATTATGCTTATGTTTAGTTTTGATGCTACTCTGCTAAAGCCTCGAAATTCTTCAGGTCAAAAGTACTTTTTAAACACCTCGAGCTCTCTGAGTCTCAGTTATTACCTTTGTACAACATCTTTCCTTGACCAAGTGTCTCAATACACTTTATTCTAGAAAACAGATATTATTATTATTATTATTATTATTTTATTATTTTATTTTTACCCTGATGTAAAGAGCCTGGGGTTTGATAAAACGATTCAAGTAATACGTGCTGAATCGCCGCCGGGCTACTCGAGGTCATCAATCGGCTTAAAAGAATTGTTGAAGCAGACTGCATTAAATCTTTGCAAAGTCATGGAAATTATTATTATTACTACTATAATAATACTAGTATATTATTATTATTATGATAATTATAATAATAACAATATTAACTTGCTGCCTCTAAGAAAATGGACAAGTACCGCGATCTGTCCTTAGGGTATGAAGTTGTTCCGGTGGCCATTGAAATCATGGGCCCCATGAATCCCGATGGAGTTGACTTCATTAATGGCATAGGCAGGTTAATTGCAGAGCTAACCTGCGATAAGCGAGAGGCCCCTTTTCTTGGGCAATGGCTTTCAATGACTTTGCAAAGATTTAATGCAGTCTGCTTCAGAAATGCGTTTAAGCAGCTACAGTAGATGACCTCGAGTAGCCAGGCGGCGATTCAGCCAGTATTGCGCGAATCGTTTTTATAAAATTCGGGTTCTTTACACCCGGGGTAAAAAATTCTAATAATAATAATAATTTTGTAACTTTTGTTACAAATTAGTAATATTTAAGTAATAATTTGTACGCTCCATTTTGTAACTTTTAATTAAATAAAGTCGCTTTTTATCTTATTTTTAACACCGGGCCCTATACAGCCAAATGCATTAAAATAATAAAAATAAAATATTATAAGTATTATTAGTGTTAGTATTATTAAGTACCACTAATGTTACATGTATATATTTAAGCCTAATAATTATTCTAGAGTTATTAATATGACGTAAATTAAAGAATTGCTATTCTATATTATCACGTGACTTACTTCTCAAGTTTCGCTGGTCGCCCCTTCCTTATTAAGTCACGAGTGTTAAATGTGAAATTAAATAATAAAACAAAGAGTGATATGTGCGATAATTTTTCCCTTTTAGTTCGTATTTTTTATTATTAGTAATTTACTTATTTTACTTATCATTTTTAATTATTAGTGACTTCGATTATTATTGTTATTATTTTATTATTAATTCACATTTTGCATGGTGATGGGCAATTAACTATGCATTTTGAAATTTAAATATTTGAAATTAAAATTAACACATATGCACTTTGTTAAATAAGACTCTGGCTTCATATATAGCTCGTATGTTATTTCAAGAATCGACGTGGTTCTTCCTATGAGCTTAAAATGAAAAAAAAAGAAAGAATGGCTAAAAAGTTGGTTAAAAAGTTAATAAAAAGGTTAAAGAATTGTTAAAAAGGTCAAATGGTTAATCGTCACGACGTCGAGGAGAGAGAAGGAAGTTAAAATTAGTGTTCATTTGCTATAAACTCTAATGAAGCGATAGTCATTCAAATTGGCAATTTGAAATTAGTAGAAATAGAAAAGATATACAGCATATCGTTCTGTCATTGATCAAATAACAACAGTTATTTGATTAACAAAACAGCTTTCAGGATGCGGCAGTTTTAGGTTACTTCGTAACATAGAGTTGAATTAGCAAAATTTATATTTTTCGAATCTTAATTAAATTTTACGATTATTAATTAAACTAATATTTCTTTGAAATATTAGTTGACTATTTTTGGTGCTTTCTACTGAATGCATCACACAGTTACAATTTGTTCACTTACTCGTGCGATAAATAATTGAGATTTCAGTAGGCGAATTCTTGCATTTCCTGAACTCCTGATGCCCATTGAACTATGTTATATACCAAAGAAGGAAGAACTTCTCTCATATGTTTGTGAGAACTAAACTATTCTTCAGCATTAAAGTTAAAGATATTATCTTCTTTACGAACTAAAACTTGTAAAAATTTATTTTTACCGAACTGAATTAATTCAAACTCGATAATATTACTCATTAAAATAATTTGGTCGTTACAGGAGAATGTTTCCACCCTTCAAAGTCTCAGTTAGTGGACTGAACAGAAGATCAAAATACATCCTGCTCATGGACATAGTGTCGACAGATGATTGCCGGTACAAGTTCCACAACTCCAGATGGATGGTCGCTGGAAAGGCTGATCCAGAGATGCCGAAGCGTCTTTATATTCACCCGGACTCCCCGGCAACCGGTGAACAGTGGATGAGCAAGGCCGTGTCCTTCCATAAGCTGAAACTTACGAATAACATCTCAGACAAACATGGATTTGTAAGTATCAAGATAGAATAGAATAGAATAGAAGAGAATGGAATAGAATAGAATAGAATAAAATAAAATAGAATAGAATAGAATAGAAAATATGTTAATTTTTCAGCAAAGACACAAAATGCATATGCGACATACAATGCCTCAACAGCAATTCCTACATCTATCGCGAGAAAAATTAGTCGTCAGTGAAGATATAAAGTATCTTATCTAGCTGACTACCATGATAACATCTTCATACTTCATAAAATATATTAATGTATACTTATGAGTAAATAACCGAATATTTCGAAATATTGGCAAATTTAAGAAGTTTAAAGGGGCACAGTCGGTAAAGCACACTTGAAAAGAAAGCGTCATAGTTACAAATTTCGGGCGGTCCTGCGTCTCCAAAATCTATTAATGTCAAGGGATTCTTTTACTGTTTTTTATGTCAGTTTTTGAGTTAAGAAAAACTCAGTATATTTGAGCACAAAGTTTCGTTTTGAAAATTGTATTTTTATTAAATGTAACTTTAAACTTGGCCTAATGTGTTGGTTTTGAAAGTAAACAATGAACGAGTCAGTATACGTCAAATAGTTCAGTAATAGTTAATAAAATCAAGAAAAATAAGAAATTTATGTCAAACAGGAACATATATATATATATATATATATATATATATATATATATATATATATATATATTGATATATTTATATTTATATATAATATAATATATATAACATAATATATATATATATATATATATATATATATAATACCAATCTGAATATTGTTTATTTAAGACGATCCTGAATTCAATGCACAAATATCAGCCAAGGTTTCATCTGGTGCGAGCCAATGACATTCTCAAGTTAGCCTACAGCGCATTCCGCACGTATATATTTCCTGAAACACAATTCATTGGAGTTACTGCATATCAAAACGACAAGGTCAGTTTGATATATTTTTTACTTTCTTGCTTTTTTAACAACTGTCAAAGCTAATACAGATGCTAGCAGCAATGCAATTGCTCGAATCGTGCAACTAAAATGCAACTCAAGAGTACGGTTTTTATTATATTCACTAGGAGATAGAAATATTGAGAAAAGACAGAGAGAGAAGAGAGAACACAGAGAAGGAAAGGAAAAGGGAGGAGAGATGAAGAGACTCAGCTAGAGAGAAAACATGGATAACATAGGAATGCCTGTCAACAGGATATCGTGACGCCGTGGATGACGCTTTAGCCTGTCGTGGACTTAATGGGCAGAGCAATGTAATTGATATGAGGCTCTGCCAAGTGTAACTCTTTTGATAGGCATCGGTAGTTCAGTCTCAATTCATCCTATCCAGTCTCAGTTCAACTTATCCAGTCTCAATTCATCATGTCCAATCTCAATTCACCATATCCAATCATAATTTCTTACATCCTGTCTCAGTTCATCCTATCCAGTCTTAATTTGTCTTATCCAGTCTTAATTCATCATATCCCGACTCTGTTCATATTATCCAGTCTCAATTTATCTTAGCCAGTCTTATTGCATGTTATCCAGTCTTAATTCATCGTATCCAGTCTCAATTCATTAAATTACATCGCTAAAAATAGATGTGGATTCGGTCCGACTGCCTATCATTTGACAAGAGATGTGTGCCATTGCACAGACATAGAAGTAGAAAAAGTAGCATATTTAAGTTAGTCTTTAAAAAGTTAGGCAGTTCTGACATTTTTATAAAGAAATACAACTTCCTGAAAATAAAGGTATCTATGCCCCCACAGTATTGTTAGCTAATGAAGAATTTGAATTATTTCTGAACGTGTTATTTCATCTTTACTTGCTTGAATTAATATATTGATATACATGTAATTCTCGTACCTAATTCTCGACATTGAGTAATTGCTGTAAAATCTTACTGGTCACCTTATTGATTGATTGATTGATTAAATCAATCAAAGTAAGCTTTAAATCTAGTAATTCTACTAAATTTATCTATTCCTATCATTCATCTGTGATATTTCGATGCACTGCAAGTCTCTGAATGCATCCTTATTAGACAGAAACTGACGTTAATCACGGCTCTGCCGCTATACAATCCCCTTCCTCGAGGCCAGACTGTAATGATGTCAGGAGTCAAATGCTTTTTGAATTGCAGATTACTCAGCTCAAGATTGACAACAATCCGTTCGCCAAAGGCTTCAGGGACTCGGGAGGTGGAAAGCGAGAGAAGAAGTGAGTACTGCACTTCTCTACTTTATAGTCTTCCGGCGTGAATTTTGTCAGGGATTGTGTTTCCACTGAATGTAATTATACTAGTCTTGATAGAGCAAAGAAACAGTATTAAAATAATTTCCAGCTTCAAACTGTCATTATCATGCATCGCGCCTTACGGCTGACTCTTGTATAAGATTTCGAGATTTGTTTTGTAGTGACGCAGATTGACGCTAATAAAACTGTGATGATTCTTCTAGCTGTTGGTTTCTTCTTTGTTACTAAAATATAACTAATAAATTGCTTTTAATATGAAAATGAGGATTTAGCTATATTCAACAGTGCCTACCAAAATGGCTCTTCATCTAAACGAAGACTTCAGCGTTAAGATAAATACATGTTACAAGATTTGCAAATTCTTAAAGCGGTAGAAAGTAGAGAATATTTAGTTGCGATGAGAATACAATCATTTACTTTTGCTTTATTCACCGTATATGCTAGCTATTTTATTTTAAATTAGAATAATAGCAACCTAGAAGTACTACGAGTTTGTATAAAATGTAATTTAAATTAAAACTGTAATACAACTGTAACGCAGCTGTAATACATTCGTATTAAAACTGTAATACAACTGTAATACAACTGTAGTACAACTGTAGTACAACTGTAATACAACTGTAATACACCTGTAACACACCTGTAATACAACTGTAATACAACTGTAATACAACTGTAATACAACTGTAATACACCTGTAATACAACTGTAATACACCTGTAATACAACTGTAATACACCTGTAATACAACTGTAATACAACTGTAATACAACTGTAACAGAACTGTAATATACCTGTAACACAACTGTAATACAACTGTAATACAACTGTAATACTCCTGTAATACAGACGTCTGCAGCATCATCACATGAGTGATTCATCAGAATTTGCTCCGGCAAGAAATGTCCCGGATTTTCACCTCGCAGAATGTGACGTGCCATCACGTCATCGTGAGTCATCGCGTCATCATTATGAGTCATCACGTCATCATGGAGTCAGAGATGATTCAGGTTTGGATTCAGAGGTGGATCAGAACGAGAGAAGAGACTATGACAGTCAGAGTGAAGATGATGACGATGAGATTTGTGTTGTGGATGACGAGGACACTGATTCTAATAATAGAATAAATTACGCTGATATGCCAGTAAGAAGAGACATGCAATCTAGTCCATTACGAGGAGGTTTCTGTGAACTTTTATTTACGATTTAATATTATATTAGTTATTGTTGTTTCATTATTGTATCGTAATTTTTCTTAGTATTCTTTCTTAGTATTCTTTCTTAGTTTATTCTTAGCTTTACTAACCTGGGATTCAAGCCAAGATGATGATTACGATGATTATTGTTTTAATTAATCTTATATTAATATTGTTTCCTAATGGCTTAATATGTAATGGTATACGATTTTCTCGAGTTAGGCTTGACAACCAAAGTGTACGTCGTAGCTGACGTCAAATTAATTTACATCTTAGTTACATTAGACTACTCCTTCTCAATTCCTGTCTATTTTTTCATTCGAGTAGCTCCTTAGTATTAACTTCAGTTAGAAATGAAACGATTTCATGTACATTAAGAACTGGAGAAGACTGTAGCCTCTGACGATTTTCCATGCTTCACTGATTTAATGGCGAGTTAGTCGCAGATAGCGCCTTTGTGCCTTAAGATGTTGTATGTTATCGATGCTCGATATCTTGCCCCTATATATGTTCTTCAATGATTTTTGAGCGTGCGATGTTGTATGGCTACGCACTGACTTGGGATTTTTAAACTTTTATTCATTATATTTATTTTCTACATTTTCAGAGGCTTCAGAGGTAACAAACATTTGTTCTTCCACTTTAACGGAAGGCTGTGGTGAAGATGGTGCACATTCACGTCACAATTCGGCAGAAAAGGAGGTTCCAGAAACACTGGGACCTCTTAGAGTTATGTCAGAGAAGTCTTCAACAAAACATAATCGCCACTCCGACAATCGACATCGCTACTCACCTTATCTCGCTGATAGAGACAGAGCGAACAAATCTCGTCGAGCAAGTGATATCAGAAAATCGGAAATAAAATCGGAAACAAACTTTCGTCACGTGGACTCGGAACACATGCGGTCACTTTACGGGTCTCGTGAACTTTTAAACTCATACTATAATCCTCTGTACTTGTCGTATTTAAGTCAAATCGGTTTACTGCCACAAACGGAATCGAATTCTTTGCCCGTCACATCACCTTGGTCTATCAGTGCTTGTAGTTCAGCTGCCGGTAAGCACAGCGTAGCGGAAAAAAGCGGCGCTCAAAATGCAGATCATAATTTTGATGGAATAACCGAGCAGAGATCACAGAGGGCTCTCTCGGACTGGTACGAGAGCCAGCGTGCACTCACGGCTCACTATGCTCTAGTAAGATGGTTAGAATCATACCATGCAGCAGCGCTTGAAGCAGCAGCTTATAAGAGTCAAAACTCAGAGGTGTCAGCTGCCTGGCTTAGACCAGAGCATGCGCTGCATGCCTGGTCACACAGTAAGCTGGTAAATGAACAGACAGCAACGGTGTTACCATATTCGATACCTAAAACACTTTCAGCATCGCCTAATTCTAGTCTTGATACATGTTCTTCGTTAGTTTCATCATCGCACACAGGTCAGCGGAATAAATAAGAAAATCATCTGGCAGTATGAAGAGATTAATGGACATTGACTGACTAAGTATATAAAATAAGAGCTTTTATGCTGCAGCTAATATATTTATAGCCATTCATGTGCTGATATTGCAGTCTTTGAGAAATGCGTTACGGCTTTCACATTTGATCTCGTTGTTGGTTCTTTGTTGGTTAACTTATGGCTTATTTGAGAAATATTAGATTCTAATTTATATAAAGCATATATAAAGACTTAGAATATCTAAGACTTAACAACTATTTAGTTTTTGCAAGTTACTGAAGATAGACGAAGGGATCGTAATTATAGCGACAAGAGCTAACTGCACCATCAGCTTTGATTTAAGTCGATGCTATATATAGCAACTTGTCTGGTGTGATCTGATGTGTGAATAGTTTAATTAAATTGCTTGTAAATTAAATTCACCTGTTCAATTAAATCGTTAACTGTTGCATTCCCTATATAAACTGCTGAATTGTTAACAGTAGCATTCGACAATTTTATTAGAATAACTCATTTGTTTAAACGGTATACGTATCGATACATGTTAACTGGTTATGATACATGTATATGTGCATTGTTATTCGTTGGTTAGTTGGTTATGCTCACAAGTGTAGCCATTTGTTTATCTATAGTTCTATATCTTCACGTTTGTGTTGACCTGATATTTCCTAGGTTTCTTAATAAATATTTATATATTAAACGTAGACCCTACCCGAGTTAAACTGAGATTCAAGGGACGATGATGATGATGATGATGCTATGATGATGTTGATGATGATGATGATGGTGGTATATTAAAAATAGGCCAATATGCAGAACTAAATCTTAATTAAGGCTTAATTCGAGGCCTAGTTAAGGTTTAGTTAAGTCTTAAGAATTGCTTAGTGTCAGATTCTAAATCATTTTGTCCTTGATTTAGTCACGTTAAGTTGTAAGTTTAGCGCATTACATATTGCGGTAAATGTATTTCGCTCTTTAACACCGAGTTTAACTTTTTTAAACATTGAACGTTGAGATTTATTTGATCGAATGAAAGAATGATTTGCATCAATTTTAGATACAACATTTGCCGACAAAGTGCCGCAAGAATTCTGCCTGTCACTTGCCCAGCGTTTTCAATGTTTTTTTCTAGTCTATCTGGTTAATGTTATTTCTCTTCACAGTGCCATTGTTTTCAAAAACAGTCGACAGAACCTTGAAGTAGTTTTTTCTACAAAGTTTAGAAACTCTTTGTACTTGCCTGTTAACTCAGTGCACACCGCTCATGTTCTGTCAACGACCTGTCAGCTTACTGACGTCTAACACGTATTCGATAACCAGTGACAACAAACAGTTACTATAAATTACGGATTTATTTACTTGTTAGCCGAGTTAAAACGAAAACTGGAAATGTTAATAAGAACCGCCCCTAATAAAATATAGAGTATTTAGTGCGTGGCACACTTAACGGCGCCGGGGCTTGAAGGTGTTCGCGGTGCAGACTGGATCGGCGCCGTCAATGACGTCTGCGAATCTGTCCCCGGCGCCTGCCCCAGCAGTTAACCCTTCAATCTGGACACAAGCGAGCGGGCGCGGTTCTAGCTGACATTGTTTTATGGCAATCTGTTGTCACCTTAGCTTATCATATCAATTTGAATTATAATCAAGAATCACTTAGAGTTAATATGCTAGAATTATAACTAGAATTTATGTTCGCCAAGTGAAGAACATTGCCATATTAAAGGTTATAATTTATGTGAGTTATGAACATTCTTAATTGGTTTTAGTATATCTAAGCAATAAATCTCGTTAGCAGTTTTAATTAGTGCGACGCTCTGTTAATTTGTTCAAGTTAAAGTCGGTAAACCCGCTAAGTGCAGTTAAGCTACGATTAATCAGTTAGATATGGCTAAGTAATTCTTAGATATAAAATTTAACGTTACACTTGTGCGCTATCAACTCTGATTTAGAATCAGGAAATGAAAATTTCCATTGAGCGATTCAGTTTCATGGAACTTTCATTTAAAAGTTTTAAAAATTTTACATTTATGCATTCATGTCTGCTGCAAATATGCCTAGAACTCTCAACTAGCTCTGTGCAATGCTCTGTGACTGCAAGACGAGTTAGCCTCCCGCAAAAATGAATATATAATACCGTACTAGGTAAGAGATTTTAAGTTATTATAATTATTTGCTAAAGCGATATTTGAATAAAAAATAAAAATGAAAAGAGCAATGACAGATCGAGAAACTTACGTTTAGACATTTTGGCTAACTCGTATGTATAGGCCTATTTTATGATATATATGAATATAATAAGAAAATAAAGTAGTTTGATACGCCACGGACCTGACATAACGTAAAGAGAGACGAAGAGAGGAAGGGAGGGAAGAGGGAATATCACAATCAGTATTTGGCCACTCTTCTGTTTAGTTCTTGATCGCCACTTGCATGCATCAGGTGGACTCGGTGGATGAGAAGTGCTTGTTGACTCTCTTCACTAGAGCGACTAATGGAGCTGTAACGGCTTAAGCTGTCGAGAGCTAAGAGCTTTGTCAAGTATCAAACACTCGTCGTGTGAAATCCAAGACATATTTATCAATACGAAATTCCGGCTCAGTTTATCAATTAGCTTAATGATCAGAATTTATCAAATCGCTATCAAAACACGTAAAATTGGTGTAATTAAATATTGCATAATTTAGAAATGTTGCTATTGAACGATGAGTATTAATGTGTAATTTGTAAATAGCTGTGACCATGATGTTCTACAGTAGACAGATCACTGGAGATCACTTTAGATTTACTGTAGATCATCGCTCATGTTTTTGTGTAATGTGACAGATCCAAAAAACATTCTTACTCATACTCTAATCTTCAATATTTTGAAAACAATCTGACATTTTTTTGACTAACGAGCATGTACAATTTTTTTCACTGCTGAAGTCAACTAACCCATCCACTGTGAAAACGTTAGTAAATTAGCAGACTTCAGTTCTTCGTCAATAAAAATATCCAAGATCGTCTGGAAATGATTTAATGAGTTTTTGAGCTGTTCTTCAATGAAATCTGGAGATAGTTCTGACAGGTAACCAAACAAACCAAAGCTTGGATGCACTGATTTAAAGAAGTTATTAAATGATCTATAATGAAAACGAATATAGAACGGTTTATCACTATGAACCTTGTAAATTGTTGTGGTTATGACTGTTCTGCCATTTCAAAGAATCAAACAAAATAATTAAACTTCTCTTGTCACAGAACTGCAATTGTATTATATTAGTCACTTGTTCCAATAGTTTCGTAGCCTAGCTTCAATGAAATAACTCCGTTTAGGAGCAAAGTCTCGCAAGTGACTAAATAAGTGAAATTTGTAAAATACTTTTATTAAGATCTAATTGTGCAAGAAATCCATACTGCATAGCCTTCAGTTGTTTTTTATTTTCATCACTATAGATTTAATATAATTAATTGCTTTGCAGAAACATTGTCTAAAACTTACCTAGAATGACATATAAATAAATAGCATTGCCTTGATACCCCATTATTGCTAAAACTTATGGTTGTGGAACTCAGGTAGGAATTCTATAGTTTACCAAATAACATCTATGGTCTGAGCGGGACATGAGAAGATTTTAGCGATTAATAACTTAATTTAAAATATACTTTCAATTTGATCTCTTTCAGATTATTCGCACTCTGGCTGTGACTCCTCTTAATGGTGGGAGGATCCCATGACCCTGCTCTCCACATCCTCTAATAACTAGCAGGAGTTTTTTTCATTTTAAATACCAAAGAAATTGACAACACTCGGTGGGACCCCTCTTTTTTGGGGGGAGCATAGAGTCCGGGCTCCCCGGGACTTCCTAAATGCGGGTCTGTTTATGGGTATTTATGAATTAAATATCATAACACACAAATCGCTTTATATGCGATGATTTGTTTTTAATAAAAAATAGAGTTAATTTTTCAATTTGAGAATTCAGTTTAATAGATCGGTATTGAGACAAACTTAGTTCTGCATTATGCTGAAAGTGTTTTCCGTTATATTATTTTTATTATGTAATGCCTAGGGCTGTATAGGGCCATGGGCAAAAAATACGATAAAAGAAAGAGTTTATTTAATTAAAATAAAGATGAAAAAGAAATATTTTTAATAATTCC
The DNA here is from genome assembly GCA_905160935.1 of Enchytraeus crypticus. NCBI lineage: Eukaryota > Metazoa > Annelida > Clitellata > Enchytraeida > Enchytraeidae > Enchytraeus > Enchytraeus crypticus. The sequence continues at coordinate 44,433 of CAJHZI010000379.1, read as the reverse complement.
TCTACACTCCTATTATTAGTACTGCTCTATTATTATTACTCTGGGAGGCCGCATTCACAATGTGTCTGAAAAATAACACATTATTATTATTATTATTGTTATTATTATTTTTTTTATTTCCCTGGGCTGTATAAGGCCCTGGGCTAAAATATAAGATATATTATTATTATTATTATTATTATTATTAGTATTATTAGTATTATCATCATCATCATTAAAGTAAACACGTATTACAGTGAAACGATCAACTATGTTGATAGCTATCATTTTTTAATAGCACATGTTTAAACCTTTGGCAATTTAGATAATTTTCCGTCCAGTGATTGTCGGAGATTTTACTGTCAGATCAGAGCGGCTGGGATATTACTACTACTACTATTATTATTGCCATTATTGCTTTTATTATTATTGCTATTAATATTACTCTGTATTATTGTCACCTGAGGTCAATGCTATTCTCAACGATTCAGCTCACTGAAGCTAATTTCTCTACTAACAGAGGAGCCATCAAGAGATCAAAATTGTGTTTATAAGCACTTATTTGACGCAATATTCGTTCAATGCATCTGCTGAAATTGGTATTTGAATAACATTGTTATTAATATATTTTCATCATTGATATGGAAATACTTCGTCAAAATTGGTCGTAATTGAGTGAAATATTGGATAATTTAGTAACAAGGCAGAATATACTACGCGTTTTTGTTTTTCTGAAATGTCAAACAGTAAACCTACTAGCTTCTACATGTATATGTTTATCTTTAGCCAAACTTACCAAAAATATTAGACGCTCTTATTACATGTAATTAAATATATTTGTTAGCAGGGCAAGTTAAAAGAGGACTTTAAAAATACGTACATGTATAACTTGAGCTCAGCAATTATTGCATATTTAAAATGATAGTGCAAAATGAATGAAAGAGTCTAGACCCTTAAATTTTTTAATATGACAATATTTGAATTTCCTTTATTAATAGTCGCAATAGTTGTATTGAGGTTTTGAAATAGTCCACCGTGATTCTAGCACGTTATAAATTATCTTCAGCTTGAGTTCTAGCATCATCGAAGTGAATTGAAGAGAAATTTATGTAACACGCACTCAATTAGTGCGCTTGCGTGTGACTTTATTTTGTCGTCTTAAATACAGTTACACGTGTGCATTTCGTCCAAAGTTACGTTAACTGCAAATTCCTGATTAAATTTATCTCTCTACTTCATTAATTCGCTTTTATTTGTACCTAGTATATACGTAAAAGGGTCAAACATATTAAGTGCTGAGCTTCTACGCACAATGCAACTGTAAAATATAATAATAAAGGTATTGTACTAACCGCCAACTTGATTTTATAAATTTTCTAATTCATAAAATAGAAAGTATATTTAGTCATAAGTTGTACGTTGTGTCTGCAGTGTAGCATAGCACTAATAAAACTGGTAGCTTTAAATTATATTGGAGTCTGAATTAACTTTACAAAACTCTATGTGCAGGAGTCATGACGATCTTAGAAGAATGGTGACTAGTAGGAAGTCAACAGGATATTCCGACATAAATTTGAGCCAAATGTTTGACTACATACTTAACAAGCAAGCAGGAGATCATAGACTTGAATCCTAATCAAATCTTCGCTGACAGTATCCTTATTGCACATAAATTTTAAACTAGCTTTAGACACTCTATAGATATTATTAAAAGAAATGATATAAAAATACTAGTGTAGTGGTTAACAACTCACTAGCCTATCCGGCATATCTCTCCCTTCCACTCACTTTCAATCGCTCACTCTCTCTCTTTTTCTCTCTCACTCTATTTGTTTATTATTCTAGTTTTGTTCTCTAAAATGACAGATTCAAGGCATATATTCATTCTCACGCTCAGTTTTCACGATTGCGTAGGAACACTGAAGTGATTCATAAGGAAGTCCAAATTTTAACAAAACATTATATTATGTTAACTCTTAGATACTTGAGATTTACTTGGTTAATAAATATAATTTGTGCCATACTATATTAATATTTACCATACTAAAATAATTGTAATAGTATGTACTATTGCCATATGTTATTATTTCGTATTAAACTAATATTGCCATATATTTCCATGCTATAACATCATAAGTTTTGGATATGGTATAGACTATTATGAAGGGACAGACTTGTTGGATCGATGGAGTGCTCTTTATGGAGAGCGATAGGCAAACTCTAAGTACGAATTGGTACCTAGGATCTGCTTCTTGGCAGAATATTAGAGAGAGAGAGTGAGAGAGAGAGAAAGAGAGAGAGAGAGAGAGAAAGAGAGAATTGAAGAGAGAATACCTTGTAACAATGAGATAAACGGTCAGATACTTCTACCGATGAATACGTTTCAATTATTTTTAATGATTTGTTCAATAACAAGTTGTTTAGAGGATAAAGTTAGTGAGTGAGAATCTCAACTTCTGCGATGCAAAAAGAACCGCGTGGAAGATGCAGTTTAGAGAATCTTTATTCAGTTTAATAATTAATATTATTTATTTATTTCACCAACTCAATGGTAGATGATTTTAAGTAAAACCTACACATCAACAATAATAGGCCTAACTATTAAAGCGAAATATTTCAAGCATGCCATAGTAACAAGTGTAATGAACATCTGCATGTAATATAACTTCCTAGAATATAATGAATATTGTGATCACGATGAACTCCGTTAACAATATCGAATTAAAGTGGAACTACTAGGCCTACTTACTAGATAGAAATACATTTTCAAACACTTCTTATATTTTGCAATAAATCCAAGTATTATGAATCGCATGGTTAGGCCTAAGTCCATATTTTAATTGAAGTTAATTATAGTCTGCAATGTCATTTATACCCTATATTAAGCTTAGAATTAAATTTAATAAACAATAAGGTTAAATATAGAATTTAGATCTATGATAATCATAAACATAGACAAAAGGCCTAACGATATTAAGGTTCAATTAATGATATTAATAGTAGCAAAATTCCAAGCACTTAGCAGAAAGTGCATCGATGTATCAAAATCAGGTTTCCGTTTATATTAAAACGGAACTCAACAGAGTTTCATGGTACAAGCGTACTTAACCGTCTCATCGCCATCTATCTGGAATAAAATATGACTCTAATCCGCTGATTTACTGGCACGCTGAAGAAATGATTGTTTCTAGCATTTTCACCGTGTGGAACAAGTAGCAAACCTAGATATAAATATTGTTGGTGATTTATATGAACGAGTTTGCGACATTTAATAAAGTGGCACTAAAGTGTTTTCGTTGCGCAAATCCGTAATTTATAATTCCACCTTCCGAGATACAGCCTTACCCTTAAGTTTTATTATGCACTGTATATCATAATTTTAGGTTTAAAATGCTAACGCTATATTATTTAGTGCTCAGTTCATAAGAGATTGAGAGAAGTAATCTCGTCAATAATATACTATTTCGATAATTAATCATTCCATTTTATTAAGTTCATCAATGCTTGGTTTGCACCACTTCCAAATTTAAATTATATATTTTTTAGAGAAAACTTAATACATCTGAGATATTTCTTTCATCAATTACATTTGGTCGTCTTCTACTAATCTCCTACTACTTGACATCAATGAGAGAAATGGTCTAAATGATCACATGTATGCGGATGATACTCAGAATTACTTGCATTTTAATTCAAATGTGGCTGATTCTGCTATTATTAAGGTAAAAAGATGTTTTACTGATCTTCGGTCTTGTATGTTTTATAACAAACTGATTCTTAATGCATCTAAAACAGAAATATTTATCTTTGGCGCTCAACCCCAACTCAATACAATTAATATAACCTCGATTGCATTGGGTGAAGCAAGTGTACCTGTTGTGAACACTGTCGTAATCTTGGTGTTGTCTTTGGCTCTAACCTGAACTTTGAGCAGCATTCTAAGCAATTATCTTCGTCGTGTTTCTTTCAAATACGCCAGTTATGGAGCATTAGACCACGTTTGTCTGATTCTTACACAGAAATTCTTGTTCATGCCTTTATTTCCTCAAGTCTGGATTATTGTAATAGCCTGTTCTTAAGTTAAAGTAAATCGGCCATTGATAGACTGCAAAGAATTCAGACTGCAGCTGCTATATTAGTTCTTCGTGCTAGGCGCTCTGATTTGGCCGAACCTTTGCTACAGAAACTTTATTGGCTTAAAATTCCAGAACGCATCGAATGCAAATCCTGTCTTACCACGTTCAAATGCCTAACTAACTTAGCCCTGTCATATCTTTCTTACTATTGTATACCGTTAAGTGCTTGTTCGGTAAAGAAAAACTTGCGATCTGTTAAATAAATATCTGTTGCGATCTGTTAGATAAATCTCTCAGATTGCAATATTTAAACTACGTAACATATGACAGTTATTTGATATTTTAATGATTTTTACTGTGTGCATTTTATAAATATTGTTTGTTTTACCGTAACTGTTGTAAAGTATAGAGATGCCTTAGCATGATATACTCTATTAAACATTAAACATTGAGGTTTTCGCTTTTGCTCTACAGGATTGTAGAATCACTAAATAATCTACAGGTTTAGTAGATCAACGAATTTAGTGGCTCCAAGAGATTAGTAGACCCTACGAGTTAAGTAGACCCTACGAGTTTAGTAAACCCTATAAGTTTAGTAAACACAACGACTTCAGAAATTAAAAGATAAAAGGATAAAATATATTAAACCAGCCTTAAATAAGTCTTGAATGTAGTAATCTCAAATCTATAAAAATGAATTTTGCTAATTCATTTTTGGTCTCCAACCTTCTTTGGCAAACATCATGAGTCGCCTTGCATGCAGTGAGCTGACATGCATGTCTCGGGTTAGGATTTCTTCGTTTAATGCGACCAAGAGATTCCCATCAACAGTGGCTTCCTTGAACGATTCCGTGTAAGCTGACATGTTAAGAATTTCTAAACAGTGTACAACTTCTTCAACACTCAAATTGGAGAGATCACGGGGTACATCTTGAATGGTTTGAAATTTCTGAGGTCTTGCTGCAATTGCATTCTTTTTGAGACTACTATCTTTGTTTGAGACATCTTCGCATGACAGGGAAATTGGTGCTAATTTCGTTTTGCACTGCATTATGTCGGACGTCGGTGACTTAATGAGGCTTTCTTCTGAGTCGCTCATGGTCAATGGAGGAAGAGAACGTTCTGAAATACGAGATTTTTTTAGTCCTGGCTTCGGCAAGGTTGCAGGTCTATGTTTGGTATTGCAAGCAACAAATGTATTAGATTCCCCTAAATTTTCATAACTCTTCGTAATTGTAGACAGATTATTTGATAGGTTATCATTACATTCATTGCTGATTTTGTGACTATTGGCGCGGTGGTCGTTTTGTATTTTCTTTTGGTAATTCATATCTTCCAAAGTACAAATTTCTCGCTTCAAATTTTTATTTTCTTGCATTGCAAACTTTGTCTTAAGGCTTCTGTAGTCTGTAGCATTCTCACTAGTACTATTTAGCACAACAGCGTATTCATCTGATTCGGGATTTTCGCATTTATTGAATTGAATTTCTTCCTTTAAATACATCTCTGGACTGATGTACTCATAGTCTCCACATGGTGATTTGTCGAAGAACAAGATGTCTGTAAACAGATGACGTATAATGATATTTAATTATACAGAAATATTTATATATATTCAAGCCCAGACAAAAAATTCCAGTTACAGCCTTAACACAAGTTAGGTGATCTAATAGTTTTTCACCAATTTTTATTTTATATGAATATATGTATATACATGTACATGTATATACTTGTATATATATATATATATATATATACATGTATATACGATATATATATACATGTATATACATGTATATACTTGTATATATATACATGTATATACGATATATATATATATACATGTATATATATACATCCTCATCATCATCATCATTACTTCCTAGCTAAGGAAAAAATTAACTGTAATTTATACCCGTTTATGCACTCATCTTGATTCTTTCCCTTCTCTCTCTCATTATCAATCTGCCTATAGAAAACTCCATTCTATTGAAACCGCTCTTCTTCGTATACATAATGATCTTAGCTTGCTCATGAGTAGTAAACAGGTTTCTGCCTTGGTTCTTCTAGATCTCTCTGCTGCCTTTGATAGAATTGACCATGGCATCCTAATAAATAGGCTTAAATCTTGTTTTGGCATATCTGATTCTGCCTTTTCCCTTCTCACATCATCTCTCATGTCGCACACAATCTGTTGTTATTGGTCAAAATAGCTCTTCTGAACTACCCCTCCTACGCGGTGTTCCTCAAGGTTCAGTGTTAGGTCCATTGCTCTTCTCTTTATATATCACACCACTTAGCTACCTGCTTGCTCAGTCCTCCATAAATTTTCAATTCTATGCAGACGATACACAACTATATATTTTCTTTTCTAATTATGATTCTGATCAAAAACTGGCTCATCTCTCATCCATTCTTGGCAAAGTTTATTCCTGGTTTTGTGCTAACCGTCTTGCTGTTAATCCTTCCAAAACTGAATACCTTTTAATTGGCACTCCTTTGCAAAGAAGTAAAATTACCAATAACTCTGTTAATTTTCAGAATCTTGCTCTTTCACCTTCTCGATCTGCCAAAAACCTTGGAGTCATTTTGATGAAAACCTTGACTTTTAATCCCATATCTCTTCTCTTTTGTCGCGTTTCTCGCTTTCAGATTCGTCAGATTAGGCAAATACGTCCATCCCTTATTAGAAATTCAGCCACTATCCTTGCTAATTCTATAGTTAATTCAAAGCCCGACTACTGTAATTCATTATTACATGGGTTGCCTACTTCTTCTCTCAAACGTTTGCAGCACGTCCAAAATTCTCTTGCACGTGTTGTTTGTAAGTCCTCTCGACTTCAATTTCGCTCTCTTTCTCTTCTACGCAGTCTTCACTGGCTCCCTGTTAATCAACGCATAAAATAGCTCTATTAACTTTCAAAACTCTGCGATTTGGCAAGCCTTCTTACTTATCTGAAATTCTTCTTCCCTATCGTCCCTCACGTGTACTTCGCTCCACCGATGCCAATCTTCTCTCAGTTCCTCCATTCGTTTCTATCATCAGCAATCTTCACAGCGTCTTCCCATGAAATGTTTAATTCTCTTAAATCCTTGTTGATCGTATTTAGCCAAGTACTTCTAGGTCTTCCTCCTTTCCTTTTTTCTTGAGTTGGCTTCGAGTTAACTGCAGTCTTTGTGCATCTATTCTCGGATATTCTCAGTAAATGACCTAAAAACCTCAACCTTCTGTCAGAAACTATTTCATCTAATTTTCTTTGTCCACTCCTTTCGAGTACTGTTTCATTTTAATAGTGGATTTTTAAAATTCTTCGTATATATATACATATATATATATATATATATATATATATATATATACATATATATATATGCATATATATATATATATATATATATGTATATTTTCTGGAGCATAAAACATAATCCCCTAGCGAATCTCAATACCTTTGGCAAAATTATATTTATACAAAATTTTACGAATTTCTAGAGGATGAATTGCTGCGTATACCCTGTAAATTTAGTGACAATTATTCAGAAGAAACAAAATTACAGCGTTTCTATGAAAGAGGTGCTAAAATCAATTTTAACAAGGATTAATATAATAATGTCATCGAACATTTTCTTCAAAATTTCTGAATACTTTTAACAGAAATTTAAATCATTTATTAGCTAGAGCATGCAGCTATACATGTATATGTATCATGTGCACTTTACTTCTTCTAGATTGATGCTTTTATATTCATAATGCACAATGATAATTTTGCTATGTTGTCTCAGTTCGACGGTCATCTTTAGTGCATTGAATATGCCATCTCTTCTGTCATATGAATACTTACTAACTCACTAACACAAGAGTTTGAACAATATTAGTTTGTAAGAGAGTGAGAAGGGATGACTTAAGATGATGTGACGTAAACTAGAATAGTATTAACTAAAAATTCACAGAAGTCATCAACTAAGGATAATATATGCATACCAGGACTTGGAATAATGTGTGTTTCGCTCTGCGCTGCAGCCTGTCTTGAAATTTCCTCAATAAATTTAAGAAAATCGTCTCGACTTTCGTTGACAAACCCTTCGGCTAGATCGACAGTTATTGGCATGTATGCGGGTATGCCAACTAAGCCATCTTGGATCTTGTCTATAATTGGCAGTATAGTGCAATATGGTATGAGTTACGTACAAAATGAAAAGCAAATAAAGCGGTTTGAAGGAAGATAGGAGGAACGGATTTTGAACGATTTGACAACGCATTCGTATACAGAGTTTAAAAGGTAGCAAAGGATAAAATTGGTAGGAATAGACAGATGCTATGGACCTGTCGTAATGAAATTCGCTGAGAGAAAGACACACAGAGAGAAAAATAAATTTTGACTTTATTTTTGCTATCTTTAGTAAAGAGTGACAGAAAATATAGGCCCAATCAACGTAAAAGTGTTAGCTAGAGATTGCATTGTCTGACTAAATCATAGTTAGGTTTAATGAGCAACTTTAATTCACATTTTGTTGCAATTTTCACAGACAATAATTCCTTCAGAAGTTCATTACTGTTAGAGCTACTTAAACGATATCACATGAGTATTACGTTCTGATTCAGCTAGGCTTAACGTACTAGGTTAAGAGCCTTTTTATATTCCTATTTTTAAAAGCTTCGATATTTTAGTAGGCCTCTTTAATAGAAGGATTTCTTACTAAACAGAGTTAGGCTGGAACATCGTGATTTACGATGATGATGATAATAATAATAACAATAATAATAATAATAATAATAAAGGTTTAACGTCCGTTTTCTCATCCAGGGATGATGTCAGGGACCTCCCCAACTGCAAACATCACTACAGATCAATTCACCAATCTGCAAAAGAAATCTGCTGAGGAATATTAAAATCAAATTTGTTCGTCTTATAAATTTATAGTAGGCTCATGTATTGTGAAGATATAGTACTTGGTTTGTGAGACACTACAAACTAGTGCACGTACCAATAGCTGTTGCGATTACAAATAAATTTGAGTTAGTCACTATAAACTTATGCCAAGTTAATTTGAGCACAAATATTTTAGAACATTTTGAGCGTAGTACGTAGATCGACTGCTGATGATAAAATAATTACCCTTGCTAGTACACTTTGCTCAGCATCAGGATGTAAATACATATGAGTAAGCATTGTAGACACTACTTCCTCATGATAATTACAGCCCACATATAACTTTAAAATTAATAAATTTTTGCTTCAATGAAATTTTCAAGAAGAAACGAAATAGCCTAGCTCCTATATTTATGGGTTTGGACATTGAAAGCGATTGGAAAGTAGTCCGTGACTTTTTAGGGACTCCGTCACATTATGGACACTGCCACTTTTGTGCTGTAATCGCTAGGGACAGAACTGATTTTTGTTTATGAGCCATTCATGAGTCTTTCGGTCCGGTATCATATTATATATCGCTTGCTTAGGCATATCTTAACTTATACATGTGTACTAATCAAATATTAATTTATAAATACAGACCAACAAACATTGAATAACTAATGAGATATTTTTCTTCGTACAGATCAATCATTTCCAGTGTGTGCATGCTGTGGCATCTTTCCAGCGTTGCAGAAGAATGACCGAAATTGATGGTTGTAACCGGCTCTTTCACAAACTCGAACAGATCCTCCTCGCTACAGACTTCAGAGAATTCCGTCATCGATATCGGAGAACCTGAAGCTAAAAATTAAAATGATTGGATTATAAAAGAACAATGATTTAAATAACAATGAAGTGATTATAAAAGAACAATGATAAAAATGTTTAAATTCTAAAATAGCAATTATTAGATTAGAAAATAGTAAGGAGAAAATCATAAAATAACAATGAATTGATTAAAAAATAACAATGATTATATTGCAAAATAATAATGATTGGCTTATGAAATAACAATAATTAAGTTATAAAATAGTAATTTTTAGATTAAAAATAACAATAAATAACTTATGAAGTAGTAATGATTAGATTATAACATAATCGTAATATTAAATAACAATGATCAGATTATGTTACAGAATAACAATGATTAATTGATAAAATGACAATTATCAAATTATGAGATAAAAATGATTATATGTTAAACTAACAATGATTGAATTAAGAATTAACAATGATTAAGTAATAAAATTACAATGATTAAATTACGAATTAACAATTATCAAGTTACAAAAGAACAATGATGAAATTGTGAATACCAATAATTAAATTACATGTTATATCGAGGATGTTTCACATTGATGTTCTGGGGTTCGATGGGAAGATTTGTGAATACAATTTTAGTAAGATACATGTACATGTAATTTCATTATATCGTCATTTTATCAAGGCTGTAGCAAAATAAGTGAAAGGCAGATGCTACGACTTGCTTGGTAATTCGTATATCCTACTATACCTGAGCTTAGTTAGATATGTTGCATTGTAAAACATTAATTGCACAATCAATATAGGCCTAAGCTGTATGAAATTTCAAGCCGTTCATATTATAGAAGTGAATATATTATACGATAATTTTAATGAAATAAATTCACAAGTAGTCAAATTTATTTCCTCAAAATATGCTTAAAGATATTTTATAGTTTATTTGAAATCTACTAATATCGACTAACCTAAAAATCACACTACCGGTTATTTTCAATTTCCGTAACATCATCAGTTAACTTACGCAGATGGGTTTTTTAAGTAAATGAAGAAAAAACTAATGTGATTACAAATAGAAATAAAATTTCTAGAATATTTGCTGTATGCATCTGATTTGAAACGAGTATCTAATATTAATGAACGATAATAATCGTAAAATAGTGTCATAATACATTCACTGAAAGGATCAATCCTACGAACGCTGCCTGGATAGTTTGTAGGAATGCTGATGTAACTCGTCTCCGACATCTTGGCCACAAGTCTCGATTGCTCTTGAACGTCGAACACCCAGAATAACTTTAAATACGATAAATAAAGAGCAATATATCTGTGAACACTAATTATTACATGTTAATCACTCCTTATTCACTTATACAAACACATACATACATGTATCTTCACACACAAACATATATACATACATGTACATACAGGGTGAGTAAAAACAATTGATAACACCTGCAAAAAGTTTGAATATCTCAGGCTATTGTTAATATTTTCAAATGAAACTTTTGACAATTACTAAAGGACTAATTTTTGATGGGGTGGCCAAAATTGTATCTATTTTAATGCATAGATTGGCCAGTTATGAAAATTTCAGAAGAGCAACCCTCCATTTTTGAATGTACTGTAAATGAAAATTTAATTTAATTTAATTTTTTTGGCCATGAAGAGGGTCGTTGTGGTGGTTCAGAAAGAACCAGTTGTATCAGATAGCATTACTGCCTATTCGATATGCTTTCCCCCAGCTGCTGCGCAGGACTGCAGTAGCTTTCGGAACGCTAGGACAGACGTGTTGATTACAGCTTGGGGCAGTCTCTTCCAAATTGATGTTAGGTTGCACTGCCTGTAGGTTCAGCCTTATTATTAGGCTTCGACTGGTGTTTTTGATGGAGATGCAGCAAGGTTCCTGAGACATGGCAATCCAGAGGATTTATATCGGGAGAGTTTGGAGGCCATTTAGGCCTACTCTTCTTGTTGAAATGCGCATTTCTCTCGCTGATCCATTTCTGTGCTCGATGAGATGCATGAGCCGGAGCACCATCCTGCTGAAAGATGAAACTATCTGGTAGGAGAGCATTGCAATCATCAAACAGCTTGGGAAGTAAATTATTGACGTAATACTGAGTGTTCACCTTTTCCATCTCGCCAACAAAGTGCAATTTGCCATCACCGTTGTAGCAAACGCCATTATTAGGTAAGAAATGGGGATTGCTCTGCTGCAACTTGAATAACTGGCCAATATACATATTAAAGTGGATGCAAATTGGTCACCCCATCAAGTATTAGTCCTTTAGTAATTGGCAAAAGTTTGATTTGAAAATATTAACCAACGCCTGAGATATTAAAACTTTTTGCAGGTGTTATCACTTTGTTTTACTCACCCTGTATATACTGTATATACATACATACGTATATATATATATATATATATATATATATATATATATATATATATATATACATGTATTATATGTATATTATATTGTTGTATATTATATACATATAAATTTAAACCAATGAAAAAGTCTAAAATAAAGGATTGGCTGGTGGTGTGGTGTGGGACAGAGAGGATTTGAGACAGTTTATTCGTATCCCGACCCTAGTTAAACTGGGATTCACGGGAAGAAGAAGATGATGATGATGATGATATATATATATATATATATATATATATACATGTATAATGTGTATATCTCGCTCTCTTAATGCATTTCCTATTGACAGGTCCATGACATATAACTCCTCCAGGATATATATACAGTATACACACACACACACATAAATATATATACATATATATATATATATATATATATATATATATATATATATATATTGGCATATATTTACATATAACATGCATATATACAGTGTATATATAGCCTAATATTATAGTATTACGTATACATATATATGATATGTACACATATATACACATAATATTATTATTATTAATAACACCGTAATTTTTATGGAAGTGTCATGGCCGAAATCGGCCATCGAGACTAATTTACAGAAAACATTCTGTAATTATCATAATTTTAAAAAAAATTAAATTAATTTAATTTTTATCATGTGGATTGTAAATATAGTCACAACAGCACCTAGTATTAGATACAGTAAGTCCATGATTTAAATTTGCATACATCCTTAATATAGGCCTAAAGTATGTCTGCTATAAAATTTAGTATCAACCCAATTGATATTGAATTTTTTCTATTGTGGATGTTGTCCGATAGTGCTAAATTTAAAAATAGCCTAATTTTACAAAATATGATTTACAAAAAACTCATAGCAGTTTTATTTTTTAGGACTACTCAGGGCTGGATTTGACTGGTGGGGGCCCCGGGGCCCAGTTTCTTCGAGAGAATTAATAATTGAATTAATTGGGGGCTGGTGGTTGAGGCTTATTATGTACCACAGATCTTAAAAGATTATCTAAAAATAGAGTAGTTATTGAGCTGCTTTTAAACTTAGTCAACTGCTGATTGTCATGAAATGACTAATAATAACCAATTGTAAACTTCACGGATACAGGAGTCGCTATTTGGGAGAGAGACTGTCGAAATGTCTTCTGAAAGAGTTTTGCACTAAAGAAGTTTGTGGGTTGCGTTGGATTTGATTTAGGTATCAGTAGGTGGGGGAGTTTAATGCACCAGAAAAATCTAAATCAAACATAAATTGAAACAAGGGGTCTCGTAGGGGGTCTGGGGGAAGAAGTCCCCCAGAAGCTGAAGCACTATTGTAAATAATGTCTTCAAATTGATAGCATTTGATAGCACACTGAACTGAAAAGCAATACTACAGTAGCTCCTGAATATACTGTGTTGATATCTAAATGGGCAATAGTTTGTTTTACAAATTGAAGGTCTATGCCTGTCATTACCTGAAACTTCCAAGATTCCAAGGTCAATTGAAATTCGCAACACATAGGTAGAACTGTCGACATCACGCTAACGCAAACAGTTACATTAAAAGACTTATGGCCTAATAGCTTATACGCAATTAACTTTATCCTTAATTTTAATTCTAAAATAATTACGACTCTGGTGGGGTCCACCTTTGTGGGGGGGGGGGGGGTGGCCCCCTCATAAATACGGGCCTGGGACTACTCAAAAAAGGAGCTAAAAGCAATAAAACAGAAACAATTACATCACCTACCTCACCAGATCCTATTTCGTGCAATCCACCACCATAACCGGAAAATCCGCACGTAGTTTTTATAAGAACCGGAAATTGATGACTGAACTTTTCCAGCAAATCGCGTAGACTGAGCTCCAGGCCAGCCCATTTAAAACGTCCACTTAAATTCATGATTTTCAATTTTTACCACATGTAAGTAGATCATTAAAATATCAACCTCGTTGAAGAAATGTTTGTTAATATTTTTCAGAACATTTAAAGCTTAAAGTAATGGCAATTCATGATTAGTTCAACAGGACAATAAATATTTTGAAAACCTTCTTATATTATCAACAGTTATTGCAATCATTTTAATTCACATTTGAACTTTGTGCATAAAATTAAAACAAGTAAGTTGTTTCATTGTTGTATTCATTTCAATTAGTTCTAGAATAATCTATCGCAATAGTGAGCAAGGTGCTGGGGGGGGGGGGGGGGGGTTAGAGGCTCGAGCAATAACAAAATTTAGTCATAAAGTTACTTTTAAAATTGATTTGTCATATCATAATATGCAGGTATTGTATATGTACGTATTGGTTAGTAATATATACATATTAATAAATTAATATTTTTAGTGTTTGCACACCCTAAACATTATTAATTAAATAACATAATAATTAACCATATAAAAAGCTTTAAAAAAGCTTAAAGAAGCTAAGGTTAACGTCAGTTTCCTCACTCGAAAGCGATGTCAGTGACGGGCGAGCCCAGGATTTGAACCCGCATCAACTGATCCGCGGTCGAGTATCTTACCGACTTCGTCACTGGCTGGAGCCAGTGGCGAAGCCGATAACCATATCGATAACCATACTAATATTTTATATCATCCTGGCTTACCGGGCCTCTGCATTTCACTTATACCTATACTCATTACTATTGTTATTGTTATTGTTATTATTATTATTATTATTATCATTATCATTATTATCATTAGGCCTATAATTATTATTATTAAAATTTATTATTAATTTTATTATCATTATCATTATTGTCATCATCATCATCAGCATCGTCATCTACTTACATTACTACTACTACCAGTGATAGGAAAAATACTTTTCAGAAGTATTTTGAAAATACTTTCGAAAATACTTTTTAAAAGTACTTTGAAAATGCAAAAATTAAGTACTTTTAAAAATACTTTGAAAATTGAAAAATATAGTATTTTGAAAATACTTTTCTAAAATAATATTTTTAGTGAATGTCAAGGAAATGATGTTCACAAATGACATTATAATACGCACATACTAGGTTAAAATATTAAAATTGTAAAACAAAATTAACAACAAAAAATTAAATATTATTTAACTATTGTTAAAATTTAACAAAATATTTAATTTAAGGCCTTTTTTCATAATTTATTAAATAAGATCTTTCATTTATTTTATATGAAATTTCATTTTTTACTTTGAAGTTATTGCTCTTACCTAAAAAAACTAATCCCATTATTAATAGTTTGACCAACAGATTATTCCTTAATTAGTTCAAACTAACATATATGCGAGACGTTCCTTTAAAATGTATTAAATTAAATTAAGATAATAATTAATTAACAATAACGTAGCAATATGTGATATTAATTAAGATAATTTAAAAAAAATTAAAATGTAATAGAAATAGACTATTCACATAGTGCCTGCATCAAGAACAAAAACTACTTCCTAGATACAAAATACAACTTTCGTTCGTTTTAGGTTTTCAGATTGGATGATCAAAAGTTAACTAAATTTAAAACAAAAAATTAAGAAAGTATTTTGAAAATAATTCAAAATCTTTTCAAAAATATTCTGAAAATAATTTTGAATATGCTTTTTACAAGTCTTTTGAAAATAGAAAATAAATTAGTATTTTCTATTTTCAAAATATTTTTTAATTTTTGAAATATTTTTGTGCACATCCCTAACTACTCCTATCACTAACTCTACCTCTTCCACTACCACTACCACTACCACTGCCACTAACAATACCAAGACCACTACCACTGCCACTAACACTATCAAGACTACTACCACTACCACTACTTCTACTACTACCACTACTACTACTACTACTACTACTACTACTAATACTACTACTACTACTACTACTGCTATTACTACTACTACTACATGTACTACTACTACTAAGCCAAAGCCAGGCCTTTATGACCTTAAAGCCAAAGCCTACCCAACCCTGGACTCATCCACACGATTCTTATGGTATGCCAATAAAGTTCAGTGAACTAATACCCAAGCTTTTGCCCCCTTTTTGTTCTTTAGAAAAATTCAGTTTCGATCCTCCTTTGGGTCAAATACAATAATTCATCCTTTAAATTAAAATAATTTTGATTCTATCTGTGATCTTAGATTCCTTTCAACAAAAGTGAAGACTATTTCGACTTTATTTTAAGTTGCTGTTATTATTAGAGTTTTTATCTCTTCTTCAAAAATAAATTCAATTGTTAATAAATTTTTGTATTAACACTCGAGCTTGCAGCAAAACTCAATTCACATAATACTCGAGATTACAGCAATACTCTTATCACTTAATACTCGAGCTTACAGCAAAATTCTTATCGCATAACACTCCAGCTTACAGTAAAACTCTTATCACTTAATACTCGAGCTTACAGTAAAACTGTTATCACTTAATGCTCGAGCTTACAGCAAAACTCTTATCACTTAATACTCGAGCTTACAACAAAATTCTTATCACATAATACTCGAGTTTACAGCAAAATTCTTATCATTTAATACTCGAGCTTACAGTAAAACTTTTATCACTTAACATGTTACCCGACGGTCAACACTGAATATCCGAGGCAACTGAATTAGGAATGGTACATTAACATAATATTGCTGTTATTAATACCAATTATTCCCTTCTTAAACCGTTAAAAATTAAGATGTATCTACAAATATCAATTTAAACCGATATTGTTTTCAAGTATGGTAGAATTTAATTTAACGCGACCACTATTATCTGCACTGTGTTTTTTATAACTGATACCCCAAATTATTTTTACAATAAAGTCATAAGGAGGTAAGCGATGTTCTTGGAAATTACAATACATGGTCAGCAGTCAATTTCTTACAACTTTATTGTAAAAATAATATGGGGTTTCAGTTATAAAAAACACAGTGTAGAGTTCTATAATTGCTTCAAATCAGTTAAAAATCCAAACGCGCGAAGTAAATGTTGTACAGCAAACAAATCAAACATTAGTAGGCCTATTTGTGTTTAACACTAGAACTACTAACGAGTGACCACTTTGGACTGAATTTCTGGATTTTGGAATTTGCACCGTTTTTGGACCTTCTTTTTTTGCTCGCCGACTTGATTTTGTCTCAATAGTGCTCGATGTTGTCATTGATGACTGTAACACTCTAATTGTTATTATTATTATTATTATTATTACCAGAGGAGTCATTTTGACTCATTTTGCTTTGAAAATGGCTGTATCTCGTCTCAGGTTAAGATTATTGCAATGAAATTTTCAGACTTTTCATGAAATAACAAGTACTTTTATTGGTAAAGATTGAATAAAAAAATCTATTCGGGTAGGGTTAAAATATACAGATTTACCTAGAACTCCCAACAGGAGTCAAAATGACTCTAAATACTTTCTCACGTTATAAAAGTAAAAGTAAACACGCATTATAGTGAATAATCAACTGTGTTGATATCTATCACTTTTAAAACCACATGTTTAATCCGTTAGGCAATTTAGACCATTTTCCGTATAACCAGTCCAGTGAATGTCCGAGATTTTACTCTCAGATCAGCGCGGCCGGGATTCGAACCCACGAGGATTCAAATAACCTCAGGAACTAAATATTCTTCAGGATTTACCGAGTGACCAGTCAGACATTGAAGCTTATAGTGAATCAGATGTACACTTTGATGGTACAATGGATGATGTAGACTCAGATGATATATATCACATTGAATGTGAGTCGAACAATGATTCTTCTGAAGTTGAAAGCAGCTGTAAAAATATATCGCACGATGAACAAGCAGGTGCTGCCCTAATTTCAAATCTAACAGCTTGAGGAAGAGGTAGAGGACGAGACAGAGGTTCAGTTAGGCCGGCTGCTGAACAAGTCATGAGTGATGTCGCTGGTCATTAGTACATACGACATGATGGTTCATGATATGATTGGTAGTACATAGGACATGATGGATATGATTGGTAAGTCAGAAATCATGGTGAAGTTAGTCCAGGCAGAAGAACCAAACATAACATTTTACGTGAGGTCCCAGGTCCATCGGCTAGTCATGCGAAGCGTGATATCTTTTATGACAGCTATGCCAGTGCACGGAGGCTGCTTACTGATCAGCAATTCCACGTCAGATGCACAGAGCTGGATGCGCGCAGAGTTTTGAATGACGATACCTGGTCTACTTCTTTGGCAGAATTTGATATGCTATTATCGGAATACTTATGCTCCGTGGATCCATGGTCTAAAAAACTGTAGACAGCTTATGGTCAGTGAAATGGGGCACCTCCTTATCTGCAAACAGGATATCAAGAATTCGCTTGCAAGTCGATTCCACAATAATATTGTGTTAGATCTTGCAGCTATCAACGCATGGGTTCTATGGAAAGGAAATCACTGGAAAGGAAATCAAGCGCCAGGACTTTCTCTTAAATCTCGCAGACGAACTTCGTGAAATCTGCGCTTCACAAAGACAATCACGTAAAATTGAAGCCAGCTCGATTGTTGGTAGAGCAGAGTAGTACTCATGGAAAGAATCGAAAGCATTGTCATATATCTGGATGTAAGAATATGTCGTATCAAATATGTTCATCTTGCGAGCAGCCAGTCTGTGGCAGTTGTACTGCGAATATGCAGAAAACAAATGTCTGTGCGAAGTGCGATCAGAGTAGACTTACTGTATAGCGTTGTAACGTCAATAAGTCATGATATGAACAATGCAGCTAAATTAGTGAAAGTATATATGTATGATACTGTAAAAACATTTTGATAATAGCTCGAATACTGCAAACTTCATAGTGCACATGCAATATTTATTGTAGTGAATGCTGGTTCTATATGATGAAAGGTAATTGATGTAGGTAAATGTACATTAATATGTTTTGAATCAAATTGAATTATTAAAGTTTTACAATATTAATGCTTAAGGATATTAGAATATCGTTTACTAAATTTTAATTGATTTTGTGGTTGAAATATAAACAATCATTGATCAAAAACGTTGAAAAATTCTGTCGTTCCAATGTGAGTCAAAATGACTCCTGCTGGGAGTTCTAGGAGTATCTTAAATCTGGTAGTTCTAGTGTTAATTATTTATATCCTGTAAGGATAAATGTTGACACCATACTACATAGACCACTGGAAGTATACCCTACTAAATGTTTGGCATGGCATAGTGCTACATTCAGTTGTGAAAGAACCGTCTAATTTTGGTTTCGTTTTAGCCGTTACTACAAAAACTATATATTAGAATTATACGTTGAATATCGCTGAGATATATTGCCTAACAATCTAACGTAGCAATAATTAATGTACTACTGTCGTCCAGAAAAACATCATGCACTATTGAGACAAATCCAAGCTGGGATCACAAAGAGAGTACAAGCTAATGTTAACGTCAGCTTCATCACTTGAAATCGATGTCAGTGACGGGCGAGTCCAGGATTTGAACCCCGCACATACTGTTCCGCGGTCGATTACCTTACCGACATCGCCACTGGCTCCAGCCAGTAGTAGGACATAGGAGATTAGTAGACAATATGTATTTGGTTAAACTGACCCGATTTTCAACAAATGGCCTATCATAATGAAAGCGATGCAACTTCCAAAACCCAGAAAACCAGTCCAAAGATAAATGAAGTTAAGGAAAACAAGGGTTACGTGCTGGTGGCAACTCTTAGACACTGGATGGCAAGAAGAACGTAGAAGTAGGTCTTGAACTACCTATTTAATTGCTCATAGGGGAGCAAAGGCCGATGTTGTTCAGACAAAGAATTTCTAAGAGTGGATGGGAGAGATTTCCCGATCTGCGGTGCATCATGCCTGAAAGAACGATTACATGGCTTAGAGAATGATGATATGCTAGATCTCGCATGAGTTATTAATTTCTAAGAGGCTGCATCGCATACATCAAGTGAGACTTACAAATTTGTCCAGTGGTGGTAATGGACTTATAGTTAAACTTATGGACTTGTAGGAAAGCTCTCTGTAAAGATACTCACTTAAGACATGAGTAATGGAAACTATAACAATTACTAGCGTAATAGAATTCTGAACAAACTGCAGCCGATCAATAAATCTCACAGACAGGAAAATTTAAAATCAGAGAATTGCAGTATCCCAAACTAGAATGCACAACAGACGTACCAATTGCAGCAGCAGCAGCATATGTGACGAAAATGGACATATTCGACGAAGATCACGGGTAAGGAAGAAACATGCCAGTGAAGTTTTAAAAATGTGTTCAAAGAAGGTTAGGTTTTTATCAAGGATAATACCGAAATTCCTCACTGACGAAACGAGTGATATTATAGTACTCGAAGAAAACGCAAGAGCTTCCTCAATCAGCTCTTGAAGCTGCTCTGATGTCTCAATCATCAAGAAATCAGTCTTATATGAATTAATTACATGTACTCAGAAAATAGCAGATATCCAAGAGGATGAAAACTGAAATTATTGCTGCGGGAGGCTTCAGCCTCAGAATAGAATAGTTTAGTGTCCCCAGTGTATAGATCATATCAAGAGTTACGAGAAGGGATTAATGAGCCTTAAGGTATGGTAGAGATATTGAAGAGGATAGGACCAATTACAGAGCCTTGAGGCATACCATAGTGTTACGTTAGGTGGGAAGGCGAAGAGATGTACTACTTCATTTTCACACTAAAAGAACGATCCATATGATAGAAGGAAAATTAATCAAGAACAATTCCCCGTGTTGTGCTCGGGTGTGGTTGGACCACTGCAGAATTGGGCAACCGCAAACAATCTGCCGCGTGTACGTAAGAGGCGACTAAAGGCAGGAGCTGAGGATGGCAAGAGGGGACCCACCTCACCATGAAATATTTTCCTCCAGGATTAAATGGTAACTAATCCATCTAACTGAGGAAGGAAACGGGAAACCACCTCAGAAGCCATACTTTTCCCAAGCAATAGGCTACATAAGGTACGGATAAGGCATAGACTTTGTGAAGGGATTAACTTGTAGATCTAAGGAGTGCTCTTATGGAGCGAGAAAACAGACTTTGAGTATGAATAATATGTACCTTGAACCTGCCACTTGGCATTACACTGAAGAAGAAGAAGATGAGACCGGATTTTTAAAAAAGCTAAAGCTAATGTCAACGTCAGCTTCATCACTCGAAATCGATGTCAGTGACGGGCGAGCCCAGGATTTGAACCCCGCACATACTGATCCGCGGTCGATTACCTTACATTACCGACATCGCCACTGGCTCCAGCCAGTAGTAGAACATTGGAGGTTAGTAGACAATATGTATTTGGTTAAACTGACACGATTTTCAACAAATGGCCTATCAAAATGAAAGGTAGCCTACGCTATCTGCTAAGACGAAGGTCATACGTTTCAGAATGTATACAAAGAATGGCTGAGCTTCTTGTAGCATTCAGACTACTCATTATCTGTGACCGCCTTTAATAAACTATCTCCCCTAAGAATGTGTCTTATCAAATTCTTCTTCCTATTTCTTATATCACTTATCTGTCTATCTGTACCTATTTTCTTCAAGACATTATATGTAACTTTTTGGGTCATTATACTATTTACTTCTTTTTCTTTTCTTGACTATTAGATATTTTGTTTAAACAAAATATATAAGAAATAATATCTTTTCAGTATCAGAACATATCGATCTCTATTCAAATGTATCATCAAGAATCAAATAGGTTTATATCGATGCAAAGGTAATTTCCATCCATACTTAAAATAAAACTCAGTTTAGCGTAGGCCTAAGTGTGTTGCTAAGCGCCGGCCGAGTTGTGTTGAGAAGCACCGGTCGAGAGTCGAGACGGCTTCTTATGAGTGAGACTCTACCTTCAAAACTCATTCATCCAACCGGATACAGTAATATCCAAAATCTAAAAAAAATAAATATGTTAATTCATTTTTGGTCTCCAACCTTCTTTGGCAAACATCATGAGTCGCCTAGCATGCAGTGAGCTGACATGCATGTCTCGGGTTAGGATTTCTTCGTTTAATGCGACCAAGAGATTCCCATCAACAGTGGCTTCCTTGAACGATTCCGTGTATGCCGACATATTGAGAATTTCTAAACATCTTCCAACTTCTTCAACACTCAAATTGGAGAGATCACGAGGTACATCTTGAATTGTTTGAAATTTCTGAGGCCATTCTGCAATTGCATTCTTTTTGTGACTATTATCTGTGTCTGTGAGATCATAACTAGAAAAGGAAACTGGCGATAACTTTGCTTTGAACTGCATTATGTTGGATGTCGGTGATTTAATGGGACTTTCTTCTGAGTCACTCATGGGCAATGGTGGAAGAGAACGTTCAGAGATACGAGGTTTTCTTAGTCCTGCAGTCTTCGGCAAGGTTAAAGGCCTATGCTTAATATTGCAAACCGCAGGCGTAATAGATTGCTCTAAATTTTCGCAACTCTTCGTAATTTTAGAGAGATTGATTGGTTTGTTACCATTACGTTTAATATTGTCTTTGCGGTACTTGACTAGTTCGGCGTTTTGTACTTTCTCTTGAGAATTCTTATTATCCAAAGTACCAATTTCTCGTTTCAAAGTTTTGTATTCAAGCATTGCAAACTTTGTCTCAAGGCTTCTATAGTCTGTAGTATATTGACTAGTATTATCTAGCACAGCAACGTATTCATCTGTTCTGGGTCTTTCATAGTCCGAGTCTGAATTGTTGAATTGAATTGCTTCCTTTAAATACATCTCTGGACTGATGTACTCATAGTCTCCACATGGTGATTTGTCGAAGAATAAGATGTCTGTAAACAGATGGAATAATTCAAGAGATAAAGAATTGTTCAGGTATATAATCAGACAGAGTAAACATTTTGAATCATAATCTTACCACGCAGTAGGCTTCCTGACGGTTTTCAAGCAATTTAATTACTAACAATTAATATTTAATAATTCATAATTAATTAATAATATTATTTCTATAAAATGTAATGATATACAAGTATATTTTTATTCATATATATACATATGTATATATATATACATACATGTAAACATATACATATACTGTACATGTATATATATAATTATATATATATATATATATATATATATATACATGTATATATATATATAGATAGATAGATAACTAAAAATGAGATATTATCAATCAATAACACTTGGTCAAAATCATTTGAAGATATATTTAACACTTTTGACAAAAATTTAATAAAACAATACCAACTATATATGGGATTTAAACCAATGCTACGTACAGTATGCGTGCTTTAAAGGTAATGTCGTACTTAGAATCTATTTCAGGATCAGAAAACTTTATGTTAAGGAAGCTGAATGAGTAGCCTATCTAGCAATGAATTATACATGTATATGCAGATTACCGAATATGTTCAATATTGATACGATATTGTTTGAGAATAACTATAGAAATATAAAGAACGCTCATTTTGAGAAATTGTGAGGGTGAATAGACCTTCATAATCATGTAAAGAAAGGCTTAATGTGCTCAGAATATGTTTCGTTTATTTGTTTTCTTTATTTGCTTTAATTTTAATTTCACTTTGTATTTGCATTTTGTTTCATGATTTTGATTTTGTTTCACTGTGCAATGAATGTGTGCTATTTGCCCAAGTGGCGAAATAAAGATATATATACAGTATATATAATACATATATACATTATATAAATATACACAAATATATATATATAATTTCATACGATATTATATATATCAATATATAATTAAAGGCCTCTCAATAACCCACAAATCTGGTCCATACAAGTGGCTACCTGAGACATAGTTTACCTAACTGGATGAGAAAAGAGAGAGAAAATATGTTTTATTATTACACAAAGTTTCACAAAATTCACAGAGTAATCACATCAATGAACGTGTGACAAATAAAATTAAATAAGCGTTATCAGAATCTTAGTCATAAGTGTAATACGTTCTGTAAGTGCAAAATAAAACAACAATAAAATATTTGCATCAGAAATAAGTAAAAAACTAGGTCATCAAAGAGGACGCAAGCGTCCTATCTGGTTGAACACCCAGTTTTCACTCCAGTATAGTTTTTCGGCAAAGGACTCTGAGAGAGTCCAAATCGTTTCAAAGTAATTATACACAACCATTTTTATAGATTAACAAAATTTAAAATATCTACATTAAGCTATCAAAATCATCATAAAATGTTCAAGAGTGTGGATGGAAATGGAAGATTACCAGTTATTAAGTAAGTAATGTTTGTATTTATGATAGAATGTAGAGAGAGAGTTGATGTTTCTAATAGAGGTTGGAATTTCGTTCCAGTTTGTGCAGGCGTCATTGACATATGATTTATAAAAAGTGGCAGAAGACTTCTCATAAAGATAGCTGGATCCGTATAGTCTTGTGGGGTAGTTAGCATGATTGAGATCAAAAATGTTTGCCAATACTGTGGATGAGGATGATCTGTTGTATAGACAATTATGAATAAGTTTCGCTGAACAAAATTTATGTAATAAATGGATAGGCAGGATATTTAAAAAAGTGTATAAATTGTTGACGTTACTAAAGCGGTGCATTCCTTGCAACGTTCTTAGTACTCTATTGCAAACAATGTTCAGTGGCTGCAAGATGTTCCAGGAGGCGTGTCCATACACTTCAATGCAGTAGCTAATGCGAGAGTGGATCATTAAAAAATATAAATTCCTACGGCAGGGCATAGGAATATTGTCTCTACGATTGAATAATAAACAGTTCGCACTTTTTATCTTCTTCACAACGGTATCAACATGGTTTTTAAATGACAATTGATCGTCAATTTCTATTCCAAGAAATTTGATATTTTTTACTCTTGAAATTGAATTATTATCAAGCATTATGGATGAAAGACATCAGTGGCTTCACATTCACTGATGACTTTCAATCTTGAGCAATTTGACTAGAATCTTGGAGAAAATCTCTATGTTCTCCTAATTTGAAATCTTTAGCTTGTGTTAGGCCTATTTGATAAGAAATGATATTTACAGTTACTGTAGTCTGAGCCCTCCTAAAACACTGGATGTCAATTTATCAAATGAAGATCTTATAACAGGTGTCTTTAACGAGCTACACCAAACTTCTGTTATTATGCACGTTTCTGAAAAGGTTGCAGTAATGTACTGTGGTTCAAGGTACATATTTAGAACAGTTTGGCCTACTACGTTAAAATATTTTCTAAATAAAATAGCCAAACAGTCCTTTTAGGTGCAACAAAAGTTTATAATTAAAAATTTTATTAATTGAGAAATTTAGTCATGAAAAGTAGGATTGATGTGTAAAAGAGGATATAACTCGCCTATGCTTAATATAATTCGATGAAATTTTGAGGAGACGGGTATAATTAGACCAGACGCAATCTTGGAAATTTACATGACAACGAGAAAGTAGATACAAAAATTATGGACAATTAATTATCTTTTGGAATGCCAATTTTTTGACGCAGTCTGTATACACACATGTATATATGTTTACATGTACATATCTGTATATGTATATATGCATAATATGCATATATATATATATACATACATATGCATGTATCTATAACTACATGTTACCAATATCAGAAAAGGCATTCGGTTGGTGACCGACTAGGCTCCAGAAATTGCAACAAAAACTTAAACGAATTGATAAACTAAAGTCTATTCGTATCCCCACCCCGGTTAAACTGAGATTTAAGGGATGATGGTGATGAGGATGATGATGATGATGATATATAACTACATGTATATAATATATATAAAAGTACATGTATATATATATACATATATGTAATATATATATATATATATATATACTGTACATGTATATAATATATATATATATTATACTGTATATACATGTATATATATATATATACATATATATATATATATATATATATATAATCTTAACATTTGTATGTACATAAGTTTATACAGAATGCTATGTACACTTTATTTCTCCCAGATTGGTGCTGTTATCTTCATATTGCACAACCAGAATTTTGATGAAGTTTCTCAGATCTACGGTCGTCAAACAGTGCATCGAATAAGCGATCTCTTCTATCATATGAACACTTACTAAATTGCTAACACTAGATTCTAAACTAAACTATTTTATAATAGAGATACAAAACTATTTTGTTATGTAATATGAAATGTGCGTTTAAATTAACAGATAACTTAAGCTGATATGACGCAAATTAGAACAGCATTAACTAAACTTTAACAGAAATCCATAAATTCAGGATATCATAGACATACCAGGACTTGGAGTGATGTGCCTTTCGTCGTCTGATGCAGTCTGCCTTGATATTTCTTGAACAAATTTAAGAAAATCATCTCGACTTCCGTTGATAAAACCTTCGGCCAGATCGACTGTTATAGGCATGTATGCGGGTATGCCAACTACACCATCTTGAATCTCGTCTGTAATAGGCAGTAAAATACTGTATGGTATGAGTTAGCGAGCTTACAATACAAGAAAACGGTTAGAGAAGCTCAAGGGTGTTCAGCGATATGGTAACCTGCACATTCCTTTACCAATTTGAAAGGACGGCAAAAAATCAATAATTGAGCGAGACATAGGAATATGCCATAGACTGTCTTTATGCATTCCAGAGAGAGAGAGAGAGAGAGAGAGAGAGAGAGAGAGAGACCGAATAGGAACTTAACTTTCAGTTTATTATATATAGACAGGAGACAGAAAATAATATAAACGCAAATTATTAGGCATAGAATACATTTTTAGAATCAGTCCTATAGTTTATTGAAAGAGCAACTTTAATTCAATTTCAATTACAGAATACTGATTATTCCAATTAACTTTTTCTCTAGTCTCACTCTTGTTTAATAGGACTATGGATATAGAACTTAAAAGATCTTACATAGGTATTAAAATATTATTACACTTTGATCTAGCTAGGCTTAACCTATCCAGAGCCTTTAATTGATATGCCTATTTTAAATTATAGAAGATATTTTATTAGGCTTCTGTTCTAGAATGATTTTTTCTGAGCAGAGATAAGCCAGAAAGTAGTGATCTATTAAAGTTAAGCAAGTGAGTTATAGTGAATTCATGGTAGTCTCGTGCATTGTGAAGAGCTTATGATCAGCTTGTGACACATTCTAAGTTAGTGCTCATTGTTCATCGTAAACTAAAGGCATGCGAACTTGTACAATATTATCTCATCAATTTAAGCCAAGTAGGTCGAGTGGAGACGGCTAAAAAATTACCCTGGCTCTTTTGAGTTATTACACATTACTCAACACCAGACCGGGATGTAAACGTATCGGAGTAAACATTTTAATCAAATCTTGCTCCATCCCACTTAATAATTTGACCTAAAAATGCGTAAACTATATAATATAAATGTAAACTCATTTTACATTATTCCAACGACAAGTAAAAATCATTTACAATATGCCTGAACTCTATTTTTGTATCATTGAAAGCTCTATAGACCCTAAGCATTAATCGTCTTTAGGCGTCAATGTGGCCATAGGTTTACCCTCATTTCAGAATATACAAGTTCATTTTAAAATCTCACTCCCTTTTAATTTATTCCTAATCTCGGTCTGCCTCTGCTTCTCTTCTCCTCCATTCTACCTTCTATGATCTTCCTTTAGAATGCGTCATATCTAAATTCGTCTTCCTATTTCTTATAGCATTTATCAAAAATCCATCTGTACCCACTCTCTTCAAGAATTCGTCATTTTTAACTATTTAGGTCCAGGTAATCTTTTCCATTCTTCTCCATATCCACGTTTCCTACGCTTATAATCTCTTAACGACTTGTTTCTTTAATGTTCATGTATCACATACATATAATAGGGTAGTCCATACCAAAATCTTCCATATCGTTTTGGTATTCTTTATAGTTTTTGGAAAGAGTTCTTTCCTATTGGTGAAGGCCTGTTTCGTTTGTGCAATCCTACTACAAAATTATAGCTCGCTTCTATGATACAGTAGTGTGACCTAGAAAATTGAAAATCGATCCTTACTTATTACAAGCTCGTATCAGTTATTGTGCTGTTGACTTTACCTCTATCCTAGGGCATTCTCATCACTTTTATCTTTTTTATATAAATCTTCCTACCATTTTTTAACGCTGTAACATTTAGACTATTTATTATCTTCTCTCAGTCCATTTTCACTTCCTGCTATCATTTCTTGATTATATGGAAAGCTCACATCTCATAGCAGTTTATCCCCTATTTTTATTCCCTCTTCGAAATCTTCCATGACCTCTTCCAACATTGTTTCTACATAAGCAACAGCGACGAAATGTTACAACCAGTCGTACTCCCCGTCCTATGTCACATTCTTCTCCGTATTCTTGTTGGATCTTGTTTACAGCTCTTTGATTCATGTACAGGCTTAGAATTAACCTTTCATCTCTCCAATAAATTCCGATTTTTCTCAAAATATTGTTCTATAAGGATGGGTTATTGGTTGTTTGGGGTCAAATATCCCTCTTTGGCGTTGTCCTCTACCGTGCTGAAAATGGAAGGGTGTAATTGCTATATACATGTACTACGGGCTAGTCCTGTGAACATTAGGTGGTGACAGGACCCCTAACTTAGATTTTATATCCTACGCTAGAACACGAAGACTGTATTTAAAATTAATAATACATTCAGAAAGAACACACGTACATAATATATACATACACAAAAAATAATAACATACAAACCATCAAAAATTGCATTACAAAGGAGATATTTTTCTTCGTACAGATCTATCATTTCCAGCGTTTCTATGCTGTGGCGTCTTTCCAGCATTTCAGCAGAACGACCGAAATTGAATGTTGTAACCGGTGTTCTCACAAACTGGAACAGTTCCTCCTCTCTGCAGACTTGAGAGAATGCCGTCATCGATATCGGAGAACCTGAAGCTAAAATTAAAATAATTTCATTTTACGCTAGAGGGAAATTTTTCGTTAATGCCAAGGGGCTCGATTGGATGACTGAATGATACCAATTTAATAAGATATCTGTAGATCAAAAGGAGCTATTGCGAGCTTTTGAAAGAATGGAAAATAGGAAGTGATTAAGACAAGGCTGTAGCAAGTTACCATTTCTATTTCACATTTAAGCAGAGGCAATGATGACGGTAGCAAAGAAAAACCTTGAAAATGGAATGAAAATTGCAGGAAGACTGTATAATTTGCTTTGGTCAAGGTTTGAATGCTAGTAGCGAAGCGGGTTTATACAAGATTGTTGATGGCCTGAACTGTACAGCATTAAAGTATGGAATGAAAACGAATATCAAGAAGACGAAAATGAAGACAGTGTCTAGAAAAAGAGGAAGAGGCATTGTAAATAGAGACGGTAGCAAGTTCGAACCGATAACTAGCTTCAGATATTTAGAACATTATTACATTATATAAGAAGATGGGAGATGTGAAACAGTTACAAAATATGGAATTGCTCAAACAAAGGAGGCCTTCAGTAAGAAAAAAGAATAGAAATTACAACAAAGAGTTTGAAGAAATCCACGACGATAAATATTGTAAAGACTTCAGTATGGATCACATTACTGTACGGCTGTGGAACACGGAAGCTAAGAAAGTAGGATACACGGAAGCGGGAAGATATATGTCCATGGAGAGGAAAGAAGAAAATTAATTGGACCTACAAAATAACCAACGAAGATTTACTAATTAGGGGTAGCACAAATAAAAATTTATAGATGTCATTTAAGAAAAACTGCGTTCATAATGTTCTGAGATGGGATGGTTTATTAAAAGAGGTAATTGAAGAAAGAATAGAAGGAAGAGATATTAGAAAAAAACCGAGATTTGAGATGCTGGATAATTTGATGGCCAATTTGTATTTTGATATGAAGAGAAAAGTATGGATAGGTGTATGTGGAGGAAAGTTATATATGCATTGGGCCTTCCAATATGCACGGTAAGTGTATCATGAAAGTAACCAAAGGTGGCCTGAAGCCTTGAAGATCGACAGACAACACGTGCTAGAGAATTCTGAAAGCGTTGCAAAGGCATGAGAGAAGAAGAAGGTAGGCCATATTGCAATAAATGCACAAGTAGTTAAATTTTCTTTCTTATGAAACGACCATGAATATTTATTATGCTAGTTGAAATCTAAATCTACTGATATCGATTGATTTTTAAATTATTATTTAAATTGTTTCTACCTTTTATTCAGTGCTGGGCAAAATCTTTTCACAAGTATTTTAAAAATACTTTCGAAAATACTTTTAAAAGTTCTTTGAAAATACCAAAATAAAATGCTTTCAAAAGTGTTTTAAAAATAGAAAATAAAATAGTATTTCTAAAATACTTTTGAAAATAATTGTCTAAAATATTTTTAAAAGAGATTGTCAATTAAGGCAATGACGTGCACAAATAACATAATCATTTGCACATAGTTGGTTAAAATATTAAAATTTTAAAACAAAATATTTTAAGAGTTAAAATATTATTAAAATTTTGTTAAAATTGAACAAAAAATTAAATTGAAGGCTTTCTTTCATAATTTAGTGTAGTAGAAATTTCAATTACTTTGAAGTCATTGCCTTCACCAAAAGAAAAACTGATTACTCCATTAGTAATAGTTTGACTAATAAATCATACCTTAGGATCAAACTAGAATACACGCGAGAAGTTCCTTTAAAATTTATTTTAATTCAGATAATAATTAATTAACAATAAAGTACCATATTATGTAGCATTAAGATGAATATTATTAAATTAAAATATATTAGAAACAGACTATAAGCCTACACACGGTGCCTGCTAAACAATCAAGAACAAAAACTATTTCCTAGAATTGGAGCTTTTATAAAAGGTGTTTACTTTGAAAAATCATCTCATGTATAATATCATTCGTTGTAGTGGCGCCACTGTGCAATCATAAAATTGATTGTTTTGCGGAAGGCAACTGCAATGTAATATATCCTTAAAATGTAATATATCTCCTCTAGATAGTCTATCTAGACATATATTAACTGCACATTAAGATATGTTAATCATAATTTGACAAAAAATTGAAATATAATTTTTTTATAATTATTTAAAATATCATTCTGTCAATAAATAAAGAAATGCAAAATAAATATATTCGAATATATAGAATATTGCCAGCCGGCAATAGAAGCACTCACCCCTCCCCACGCTCCCACAAGGCTTTGTTTATTACGTGAACAGAGTTAACGCTACATACGTGTATAATCAAAGGTCTATAGGCTACACAATAACGCTCGTTCGTTTTAGGTTTTCAGATTGGGTGAACAAAATTTAAGTTAACTAAATTTAAAACAAAAAAGTAAAGAAATTTTTTTAAAAAGAATTTCAAAATAATTAAAATACTTTTCAAATGTACTTTTGAAATACTTTTGAAAATACTTTGAAAAGCTTCTATATTCCGAAAATACGTTAGTGCCCATCACTGATATATATATATATATATATATATATATATATATATATATATATATACATATATATATATTAGATATATATATAATATATATATATATATATATAGATATTATATATATATATAATTATATATATATATATATAGATATATATATATATATATATATATATATATAGTAGGCTGATATATATCTATATATATATATATATATATATATATATATATATATATATATAGATATATATATATATATATATATACATACATATATATATACCGTATATACTTTATACATGCATAGGTCTTCAAGCATATATTTAGGACCTACATATATATATATATACTATATATCTATATTTATATACATATTTATGTATATATATATATTATATATAATACTAATAAAGGTTTAACGTCTGTTTCTTCATCCAGGGATGATGTCACGGACGTCGTAGATATAACCTAAGCTCTTGCGAGTACAAACAGAAATGAAATCATTCGAATATTTAGGACTGTAGGCCAACTGTATGCATCTGATTCGAAACGAGTACCCACTATTAATGAATGGTAACAATAATAAAATAATGTCATGATCTCTAATTTTTATTTTTTTCAATTACATGAATATGTTAATTTGTCTACGATTATATGCAAAGTTGACTTTTTGTTTTACTATTAGTATTATTGGATTTTTGTTTTTTGTTTATTTTCTATTTTCCTCCTATCCGATGATGACGGATAAGGAAGTAGATGTAGGCATACGCTCAATAATAGAATGCATGAAAATAGAATGTATTTTGATCCATTTAGGCTTACGGTAAATCTGTGTAATTGGTGTAATTATGAATGTAATTATGAATGCCTTAAAAGCGTAGGGGTAACGCCTTGAAGTTTGAAATGACAAATCCTGAGGTGAATTGAACTCTCGTGGGTTCGAATCCCGGCTGCGCTGATCTAGAGTAAAATCTCGGACATTCACTGGACTGGTTATTCGAAGAATGGTCTAAGTTGCCTATCGGTTTAAACATATCATTTTAAAAGTGATAGATATCAACATAGTTGTTTATTCACTATAATGCGTGTTTACTTTTTGGTGGTGGTTTAATTTTTTGTCCTACTTTTTATTTTATGCTGTTCTGTTACTATTCTTCCTGTCAAGTGTTGACGAATAAAGAAGTTGATATATAATACCTCCACTGAACGGATCAATTCTACGAACTTTGCCTGGATAGTTTGTAGGAATGCTGATGTAACTCGTCTCCGACATCTTGGCCACAAGTCTCGACTGCTCTTGAACGTCGAACACCCAGTATAACTTAAAAAATAAGAGAAATGAAGAGAAATACAGCTGTGCGCACTAATTATCGCCGTGCAATCACTCATCACGCTCATGTATGCATACAGGGTGAACTTTAAAAAATAATCCCTTATAAAAATTACTATTAAATTATTGGTATTTATATTTGAAATTCTATAAGTCTGTAGTAGAGGATAATGGATAGGCTGAAGCCTGAATAATACGGCATTGAGATATGGTATGAAGATTAATATAAAAAAGACGAATGTTGTGAGAGTGTCCAATAATAAAGGTGAAGTTAATATCACAATAAATGGTACGTAATTGGAACAGGTAATGAGTTTCAAATATTTGGGTTATACTATAACCGATTACTGGAAATATGACACGGAAATAAGCAATAGGATTGCACAAGCAAAAGCGGCCTTTGGCAATAGAAAAGAACTATTAACAAAAAGTCTAAAGAAAGACACAAAGATAAAGATAGTGAAAACTTTATTTTGGACCACACTATTGTATGGATGTGAGACATGGACCTTAACGAAGGACGATATTAGAAAACTGGAGGCGTTGGAAATGTGGATTTGAAGAAGAATGGAGAGGATTAGCTTTACTCGAAAGGTTACAAATGAGGAAGTCCTGGAGAGAGTTGGCACAGATAGAGAGTTGAAAAATGTATTAAGAAATAGGAAGAAGAGATGGATAGGACACATTGTAAGGGGGGAAGGTCTATTAAAAGAGGTCATAGAAGGTAGAATGGAAGGAAAAAGAGGCAGGGGCAGGCCGATATTAGGTATGTTAGATGATTTAAAGACCCACTCATATGTGGAAATGCAGAGGAAGGCGGAAGACAGAGAAGAGTGGAGAAGTTATATACCATGGACCTGCCAGTAGGCAGTGCACTAAGAGAGAGAGAGTAGTAAAGTTTTCCATAACATCGTCAAATTTTGTATAAATATTTCGAATAGGGCCGGAAGTTT
Organism: Enchytraeus crypticus; assembly: GCA_905160935.1. Lineage (NCBI taxonomy): Eukaryota > Metazoa > Annelida > Clitellata > Enchytraeida > Enchytraeidae > Enchytraeus > Enchytraeus crypticus. The sequence goes on along the minus strand of CAJHZI010000379.1, from coordinate 10,659 downwards.
CTAAGTTTTACGATAAAAAGTTGATTTTGTTATTGACATGGCATTATAATTGAAGGTAGATAAATCTTGTCACTTCCTAACTAGTTTCCGCGTGACGAAGTAAACACAAAAATGAAGTCAGGCTAGTGCTGGCTAACTGGCATAGTATTATATATACATGTATATATACATGTATATATACATGTATATATACATGTATATATGCAGGGTGAGTAAAAAAAAGATTACACCTGCAAAAAGATGGAATATCTCAGGCTGTTAATAGTTTGAATATCTCTTCTGTTAGTAGTTTCCAATAAACCTTTTACCAATTACTAAAGGACTAATTTCTGATGGGGTGGCCAATTTTCATCCATTTTGCTGCATAAATTGGCCAGTTATGCAAATTTCACAAGAGCAACCCCCTATTTGTACCTAAAAATAGCATTCGCTACAACGGTAAGGGCAGATTGCACTTCATTGGCGAGAAGGTATAGGTGAACTCTCAGGATTACATCAACACTTTGCTTCCGGAGCTGTTTGATGATTGCTATGCTTTTCTACCAAACGGTTAAGCAGAATGGTGCTCCGGCTCATGCATCTCGTCATGCACAGAAATGGATCAGTGAGAGAAACCGGGATTTAATTCAGAAGAATGAATGGCCTCCAAACTCTCTCGATCTAAATCTCTGGATTACATCTGGATATGTTTGGGGAACCATGCGGTGTCTCTATCAGAAACACCAGTCGAAGCTTAAAAACAAGACAGAACAGTAGGAAGTGCTACAATCGATCTGGTCAAAAGGGCCATTCGGTTGGTGAGCGCCTAGGCTCCAGAATTGCTACAAAAATTTAAACAAATGGAAAAATCTCAAATGGGGGATTGACTGATTATATTATGTAGGACAGCCAGGATTTGAGACAGTCTATTCATATCCTGACCCAAGTTAAACTGGGATTCAAGAAAAGATGATGATGATGATGACATATAGGCCTAATTATACATATATACGTATATTATATGAATATATATATATATATATATATATATATATACGACTTGCATATATGTAGTTATATACTATAACTGTTTGTGTCACTATATTTTGATGCATTTATTGTTGTTTTGTTGCTGTCATTGGGCATTCTCATACTTCCAGTCAGACTGTTGCTTGAAGCACATTGTCAACAAACTGCTTGCTCGTAATCGTATAGTCCTAACTTCGAACGTGCTAAATGTAAAAATATTTTACACGGAATATTGAAATAAAGATATACGTGACAGCATAGCATTTCCATTTCTAAAATTTACCGCAGGAAGGAGCCAAACTATAAGCAAGCAAGAGGGAGATATTATTAAAGCCAACAGCACTGATCCTATTTTCATCCTACTTACCTCATCTGATCCTATTTCGTGCAATCCGCCATCATAGCCGGAAAATCCGCAAGTGGTTCTTATAAGAACCGGAAATTGATATCTAAACTTTTCCAGCAAATCCCGTAGACTGAGCTCCCGACCAGCCCATTTAAAACGTCCACTTAAATTCATATTTTTCAGCATTGACTACAGGTAAAGCAGATCAACAAAATATCAACCTCTTTCAGCATTGAATATTAATATACTTTGTAAAGCATAATATGTACATGTAATGGTATTGAACTTTTTTTACTTCGTCAAAGCATAGTGACGAATTTTTAGAATATTTAAAGATGCATATAATGATGGGTCTTGATAACGTATACAGGAAATTCAATATTGTAAACAATTTTTATAAACCAGCTGTTTGGGAATTAGTTAAATTACTATTCTTTAGTTTTGCATTAAATCTATTATGATTTTGTTGTTTAAGTTTTGCATTTCTTTCATTAATTAAATGAAGAATACAACACAAAATTGAATTAATACAAACAATAATATAATAATAACAGTAATAATAACGCAAAATTAATTAATCAAAATTGATGCTGGAAGCCGTACAGTCTAAAGCAGTCGCAAAATTACTCTTAAAAAGAATTTTTGAATTTATAGCTAATAATCCAGCCTTGGTTCCGCGTACAAATATTAGGCTAAGTTAAATAAAAATTCTTTCCATGCAAAACACGCCTTTAGCGGCATTACCAAATCATAACTGATAAGTTTTAAGAGAATAAGTAGCAATTCAGTCGAATTCTACTGTGAAACAAAAACATTAGGCCATTCAACAGTCTAAAAATAGAGGCTATATTCCTACTCAATGCCAAGAGACGCCCGAAAAGAAATTTTGGTAAACTATAATAAAGAAGATCAAACACAAAAGCTGCAACATAATCAAATGTGGCAATGAGAAATTCCAATAATTGTCAATTTTCAACTTTAGATGCCAAAATAGAACAAAAATGTAAAAACATTAATACAAAATAACTCCGAAATTAAAAACGGTCAAAAATAGTAGCTAACAGACATTTACAGCGAAAACTTAAAATAAATGTTTTTCAGAAGTAAATTAGAGAGTAATAAGAAATGTGCTTTAGGAAATGTGGAAAGTCAGAACGCTTAATGTGGTTTAAAAACACAAAAATGCGCACGTTTTGAAGCACTCAAAAAATACAGTTCACTATTGTACACAACATGACACGTACAACTGAAAACTTAATTCATTTAATGTCGTGTAGGAAATGTGAAATTAAATGTAAGAGAGATGGGATGGTGGTTACGAGATATTGATTACAAATCAACAATTAAAAATAAAGACAAGCACCGGTGTCATTTCAACTCAATAGTACAAATCATTCGATACTCAACTTTGAAATAATAGGTAGGCCTGATAAAGTGACTAGCAAAGCCAATAGCAAAGGCTGCAGAAAATGGAAAGAAAATAAGTGCCAAATAAAACTTGACACGCTTTATTCCAAAGGCTTAAGCGATTTAAAAATAATATACAATTGCATCAAATAGGCAGCGTCAAGTTCTAAGCTCATTGACCTAGTGCAGCGTCTGAGTGTCACCCCAAATCACATTATTTTCTACTACAGATACTATTATAACTACAAGTACTAATACAACTATATTATGGCATCAATATTTTTAATCAAGAACGGCTTAAAATTCATTAAATAAATAAAACTTGACTCGATTCATTTTCACTGTTGGTGCAAGCAGCACTTACTTTGTTTAGCAGTGCAATTGAAAGGCGTAAAATAAAAGGCAGAGCATTGTGCGCACGAGTAGGATGTAATAGCTCAATTGTCGTGTTTGTTTAGATAATTCTACTTTCACAATAGGCAAGATTACTCAAGCGACAACTCTTCGATATCACCAATTGTTCATATCAGCAGAACGCAGGGCTACTAATTAAAGTCAACCGTTATAGCGCTTGTACCACCATATGTTTTATTTCATCTTGACTGACTGATTTTTTTTATCACCGGCCGGCACTGTTTAGGATCTTTTATTTCTCTTCAGCACGTGCTTTTTCAGATCGTTTGGGGTGAATCGATTTGTAGTGACATGTGATGGGGGACGTCCCTGTCATCATCCTTGCATGAGGAAACGGACGTTACACCTTTGTTATTATTATTATTCTAGCGTACGTAGCTAATAGAGTAATAGCAACTACTTAATTGTGAGGAAATTTAAGGAGTCGGATGTTGCAGCTACAATCAGCATGATTTGCAATGTCAAAACAAGTGCGCAATCTGTAGTGTTTTAGAAAATTTATCTACCTAAACTTAACATTACTAATGGCTCATAATAAACATAATCGCACCATATGTACATTAGCCTAATTCTAATTTTAAAAAGCACCAGCAAATAGGATTCATAATATTATCGACAACGACAACATCGAACACTATTGCGTCACATCCAACCAGACTAGCAAAAAAGTTCACAAATGTGCAATATTTAAAAACCAGAAAACCAGTCCAAAAGCTATAGGAAATTAAAGATATGAAGATTTGCATGCTGGTAGCAGCAATTTTAAGCGGGACTTAGCGTACTGGATGTAGGCCAAGTTGCGCATCAATTGAATGAAGCTAAGCTAAGTCGGGCTCGGTTAGTACATGGTTGGGTTACCACCTTGGAAGACCGAGTGTTAACTGCTTTGAATGAAAAATCCCTTAGTGTTGGAAGGTTATTCCTAAATTCGCGTCGATTGCAATCAGTGCGTCATCAAAAGACAACGATTAGGCCTAATAACTATGAATAGGATAGAGGAATTACCGAAAACTGCAAAAACAGCATCTAAGTAAGGAAACTCTGTAAATCATGTTGTTGCCACGACATGCTGTTATTGTTTGCAACAATACTACAAAAACCTCAAAAGTAAATTATACTGAAAAGAGACACTGACAGGGTAGGCCTTTAACTGCTTCTGGAACTGTTCATAGCTAAAGCAAAGGCTGATGTGATTCAACAGATTACTTCTTAAGAGTGAATGGAAGAGAATTCCAGATCGGCAGTGCAGCATGCTGGAAATAGCGATCAGATACCTTAAGGTAATCAAGTCTCGCGAGAGTAACTTGTTGAAAATATAACGAGTTATTCCAAAGACAGCTGAATCATGAAGCTTGTGAGACAAAACTTTGTCCAGGCAGGGTCAGACGTGCAGATGGACTTTTATTAAGCCGTCTTTGCAAATGCTCTTTAATATTTAACCAATGGACAGACTTTAAAATAGCTATAACTATAGTGATTTAAAACTTATATTTTACCGATATTTACCGAGGTCAGCAGTCAAGCAGTGGAGGGATTGACTGAGGTCAGTCTCTCCTCGACAGAAAGAGAGACTGCGACCACTTGTTATCATCTCAGTGAACTGATAAAGTGCGATAAGCACTCGAGAATTGGTACTTTTATACTGCCTCAGAAGCGCAACAATCATCCTATTGTAGAACCAGTTATTGAAACAGTTAAGCTCATTAATTAACCGCTCGTTCGTTGGCTGGAGCCAATGGCGAAGTCGGTAAGATACTCGAGCGCCGTTCAGTAGGTGCAGGTTCAAATCCTTGGTTCGCTCGTCACTGACATCGCTTTCGAGTGAGGAAACTGAAGTTAACCTTAGCTTTTAGCTTTTTTACCAGCTTTATCATCTGTTAGAATGATTTTAACAACCATGAAAATTTATTGATAACCGTGATAGATATATGCATTATACCACATTCTTCATAAGGATCCGAAATTCGATATTCAGCTCAAATTCCAAATTTTGATGTAGGCCTACATCTAATTTTACAACCATGGGTCTTAGAAGTAAAAGTTGAATTTACTGATTTTATTAGGCATATTACCATCACTAAAATTTGCCCTGCAAAACAGAAAATCTCGAATCTCGAAATGTTAATAGTAATTATTTTCGCTATTTAGTTACTGATGACGCTTGAGAAACTCAATTTCTATTGTATAGCACACAAATTCTACGATACTTAGGTTTAAATTAAGTGGAATCTTAACTAAAATTATCAATCGAAAAGAAACCGAGAATTTAAACTCAAATAGCCGAATCCTCTCAGCTTTTTCATTTAACAAGAATTTGTCTCTGAGAGTTTCATTTGTGACAGGGAGAAATTGAACTTATCACATAAACTACAGCTTTTATCATTGCATGACAAGATTGGTGCTGCAATTTCTCAGTTATATTGAGCCAGTAGCTCGTCGGGTAGTTGTACGACGGTGAATAGTACGTGCTTGGACTATCACCAGCGTATACCGTCACTCACATGCTTTCGAGACAGAACACTGACATTAAACTTAGCTTCAGGTGTTGCTTTACCAGTGCAGGCAAAGATGCAGTCAACAAAGGCTGACCCAGTGGCGGATCCAGGGGGGGCCCAGGGGGCACCGGCCCCCCCCCTTAGGTCCGCCGATAAAAAATTTAAACTATATTTTCATTGTTTCTATGGCATTTGCGATGTGTAAATGTTATGTTAGTAATGGCAGTGGTTAGGGGGGCCCGGGGTGGGGTACGAGAATGAACTCAGTTTCAATAGCTCGATTTTTTTTCTTGGATATACTAGGAGCCCTGTATAGTGGAAGGGGCCCGAAGTGTTGACCGTTTCACTAGCTCTCAATTTTCACTTGAACCTTTGCATTAGAGGAAAAAGGGTATAAGTAAAAAATGTGAACTCTGTCCCGTAGCAGTGGTGCAAAGAGCCTTGGCTGGGAGGTGCTTAAGGCCCCCCTACCGCAAGAAGCAGGTCACTTTTGCAATTTTTCGAGATCTGCACAGTTTCCTCTGAGGTTAAAAAATTAACCTACTTTTTCCAAAACAAATGTAGGATTTCAATTTGTCTGGTTGCGTCACTTGTCCCGAAGAAGGCCAAAAGTAAGCAAAAAAGTGTACACTCTTAAAAAAATGTCGACGCCCCCCTTAAAAAATTCCTGGATCCGCCCCTGGGCAGACCTTTTGTTTCTTCTAAATTTGTTCACCTGATGTCATGGAAGTCAAAATTAAAAAATTGCAAAAATCAAGACAATTTTTACAAATATAAGCCCAAGTAAAGATTCTAGGCTGCATCACTCGGTCATCTGCGCAAAAATATTGACTGACCTCATTGAAGCCGTCTTCTTACGTTTTGTACGCATTTGATGTACATACGTATATATATATATATATATATATATATATATATATATATATATATATATATATATATATATATATATATATACAGTACATATATTTGCAACATGTAGGAATATGATAGTAGTATTGTATGTTTAAAGGAGTATTGTATGTATTTAAGTCACACTACGATTTGTATTGACGTCATGATCCTGCGACTATTTATTTTATTTTGAAATGCTTCAAATAGCTACATATGATGACCGTCTTCAGATAATGTATTGAACAACTCAGGTCATTCTAGAAGTAAATTTTTAATATGAGTTGATTGCTGTTAAACATGAAAATTTACTATATGAATATATGAAAATTTACATGAATACACGGATGATTAATGCGCCTATCGGGTAGTAAATCCTAAAGTACGCGAGGCCGGTGTAATGCTCAATCTCTAACAAAAGAATAGTACAAAAATTGACTGATTTATAGACTCTATTTAGTATTATCATGCTGTTCGCCTTTATCTCTATATTTGGTTCCGTGTGTTGTCTAGGATAAGACGACGATTGACGAGTAGGAGGCGATACACATATTTTCTACGCATTATATTATTATAATAATAGCAATCTCAGAATAAAAAATATTTCACAATGTCAAAGCAAGCAAGTATTAATAATAACAATAATACAGATGTAGTGATTAGGTGACAAAGAAGTTAGTTAAAAACGTAGAGAGGCGTTTTTACAATTTGTTATTAGCAGGGTATATACTGCAATCTTCCAATCAAAAGTCTAAAGGAGTATTAAAACAAAATGGTGGCATGGTATCACACTATGGTACCAAAATCCCGTATCTCTGATAGGTTTGTAGAGTGTCCATTAGCTATCATAAGTAGAAATATTGATTTTTAGCCTGCCAATTGACACAGTATTAGAATGAGTGGACGACAAAAAAATTAAGATATGTCATTAAGGGTGTCCTGGCAATTCAACCAGTGTAACGATTGTGCTACAGCTGAAATACAACTCAGCCAAAAATGAAATCACTAGAAACAGTAAAAAAACCTAGAGCATGCAACCAATTCGATACTATATTCTCTCTCTTAGTGAACTGATTACTGGCAGGTCAGTGGTATATAACGCCTCCACTCTTCTCTGTCTACCACTTTCCTCTTCATTATCACGTGGATCTTTAAATCACCTAACTTACCTAATCTCGGCCTGCCCCTGCCTCTTTTCCTCTTCCTCGATACTATATTATGATATATCGACATACACATTACACATCATGACATATAGACAGGCAGGAATCTATGCACGGGTGCACGACACACGGGACAGCTCGCAGGTTCAGGCAAAGCCTGACAACATGTCGCGCACAAACAAATATGTCCGCAATCTAAAACGATAACATCACGCTGGTTAACTAAGCACACCACACAGGCATTTTCAACAGCACCATTTTCCAGGTCATTTTCTCTCGTTCTTGCTTGACGAACCGCTGCCAACTGCCTTCTAAACTGAAAATGCCTCTTCCATTTTTGTACATATTTAGCTACTAAATATCCCCCTAGTCCCACTCCAACTCCTACAAATAATAGCGTAATAAATCTTAGAGCCCAAGCTTTATCTTTGACAGCTTGAATGACTTCGTGCCGCGTGAGTGTTGTGAGAACGTAGGGTCTACTGTCGAGGCAAGGACTCAGAATAATTTTATTTCTGTTGGCGGATAGCGCGACACGGCCGATACCCACCACAGGCGTACCTACATGCAGCATCAGCTCTTTGTGCTGAAATCCTTTCGTAACTTCACCGAAGAGCAGACGATCCAAGCTGCGCGAGAGGAAGTTGTCCTTAGTGGGCTCAAACACATCATGGACGGTTGTCAGAGAATCTTTCAAATGTTGCGCAGACTGAACTTCATAAACATCGATGGCTGGGACAGCGGCACCAGAGGCACCGCTATGTGGTGTAGGACCAATCAGCTGAAAGGCTGTTGTATTTAGCGTGTCCTGCAGATTCCTTGTTGTGTCGCTCCTAAACAGAAAACATTTATTAAACATTTAATCAAAAAGTTATTTTTAATCTGCTTCATTACGTTTAGCACTCAAATTTAGTTCAATAAATTAAAAGACAGAAATAAGTAATAATAAGTCAGGTGTAACAATAAAAGGAAATAATAAGTCAGGTATAGATTGCATCCCACCAGAAAGATTTACGATTTTTAGAATGAATACGAAATTCATAAGAGTCAACCAGACTGGAGGAGAACATTTGCTTTACATATAACGTGTTAATTAATTATCCGTGACAATTGTCAGATGATTACAAATCTTTAAATATCTATAAAGCAATTGATTCCATAATCTAAAGAGAGTTTGACAGAATAGAATTTTAGAATTAATGCCATTCCTGTAAATACATTCAAATATCACAAGATATTTTCAAAACACTCTGGTTCTCTTATCAACAAAACCATGCTCAGCATTATTCTGGAGACTATAGAATATAAACATATTGTGCTTTCATTTGCATAATACTTTTTAAACTACTAAATACTACTAAATAATAGAAGCATTATTTGCATAATACTTCTTTTTCACCTCCAATGGTTAATATTGTCATCAAATGAAACAGACCTAACAATGGATTGCAGAATTTGTGATTAGTCTACACTAATCTTCAAGCTGATATCCTCCATTTGTTTGTAGATTAAATGAATGAAATATGTATTAACACTGACCAGAATCCCTGCACTCGTCTGACTTTATGTTCTACAAGTAGTACTCTCTGCACGACTCCGTAGCGCTCCACGTGCTGACTGCGCAGTAGCGGCCCCGTGGCATTCACTACTCCCTCAACACAGGCATAGGGTAGGGCCCTATCTGGAACTTCTTCAAGGGCTTTGTACAACTCTTCAGATTGAACAGAGTAGCAAGGGGCTCTCTACATGTTGTAACACAATAACACATACTATATTACAACACAATCTACACCAATCAGTACAACATAGTATAAATACAGTAAAATTATATAATAGATAATAAATAATAATATTAATAATGTAAAATAATACAGCTATGTAAGAACTCGCTCCCAGCCACTCTATCTCATGCACGGTGCTGCTTAAAGGTTCTGGCAGGTTATATAACTCTCAAATAAATCTTCGTACTTTATTATCTGTGCATGTAAAACAACAAGTTATCAGGAATCCTCTCAATAACTCTTTTATTAGTACCTTACTCTTTCGATAAGGTACTCGACCGTGGATCAGTATGTGGGGGCTCAAATCCTGGGCTTGCCCGTCACTGACATTGCTTTCGAGTGAGGAAACTAACGTTAACATTAGCTTTACCAGTTTATTGATTCTTTTATTTATCTTTTAGTTTTACTTTCTTAGTTGGTTCCTCTGATTTAGATGAAAAGAAAGACAAGCTCATTTAATAAGGAGAAATATCAACATAATAAAACTTCAGCACCACTGGAATATCTAATTTCCTAAAGGTCTGACAGAGCAAGAAATTTTACTAAATTAGAAACAATGGCATACATAAGTATAGCTTTAACATTTTCTCAATACCAAATGCAACAAGTTGAATGATATCATTTCAACACACAAACTCTAAGGGTTGAGTCAAGAATGTAGTATAATATTTAATGTAATTCACTACATATGCAAAATTATTCAATAAAAAAATATTACAGTTAAAATTACTAAAATAAATTAAATTAAATTTCTCTTATGATTGTTGTCATATTCAATCTTACATATATGACTATATGGTTGATCAAAACTAAGTTAAAGGCTATTTTAAAATTAACATAGTTCAACTAAACTGATTTTGTATCATTTGAAAGTTTAAAACATTTAAAAAATATTAGTCATTCCAGGCTATTTCAAATAAGTACAGCTCCTTTAAGGTAGGATTGTAACCCTCAAACTCTATTATACATCAATCAGACTTGCAAAACTTTAAAAGATAACATTGATGTCATTAGTTCTATTTAAATCAAACAACGTTAGAAAAATATAAAATATGAATTTAGTGTATCAAAATTGTTTACAATTAAATGTAGTTAATTTTTTAAAAACAGGAACACTAAATTCAGCTACCTGCATAGCTTCTGCGTCCTTGAGC
>CAJHZI010000378.1:52500-67500 GCA_905160935.1 Enchytraeus crypticus | reverse complement strand
CGTACACATACACTTATGTATGTAAAACGTGTACATTCTCTCGTGTATATAAAGCGTACACGTACACTCGTGCATTTAAAGCGTCCACATACACTTACGAGTCGTATGTATATAAAGTGTGTTCGCACACTCTTGTGTGTAAAGCGTGCACATACACTTATATATGTAAAGCGTGCACATACATTCATTTATGAATGTCTCAATAGCGCAATGGTTAGAGGTGTAGATAACGTCATGAAGTTTTAAATGACAGATCCTGAGATGAATTGAACGCTCGAGGGTTCGAATCCCAGCCGCGCTGATCTGAGAGTAAAATCTCGGACATTCACTGGACTGGATACGCGGAAAATGGACAAAATTGCCTAACGGATTTAACATGTGGTATTAAAAGTGATAGATATCAACGTAGTTGATCATTTCACTATAATGTAGGTTATTATTATTATTTATATTTAGTGTATCGTGCAATCATATACACTATGTACTAAATCCTTGCACACATTGATTACGATGAACTTTTGGTTTCAACAAAACGGCAGCCGTCTAGCACCTTGTCCCTCTAATAAAGAACAATTTTATCAAATTACTTTCTCATAGGTCACGTTTTTCATCATGTAGCAAACTCGCTGAACAAATATTATGTCGATGGCTTTTGTTTTCATTTCGAATGTCTGCTTGCACTTCCTTCTAATGCGAACGACACTAGCGAAAAAAAATCCAGCCGATACTAATGATTGAAAACATTTAATGAAATGATTGAATACTGGTCGATGGTTGTGATTGGATCTCGTTAATGCTAATGCTTGTGAGTTTGTTGAAGCATGCTTGAGAGTTTGTAAAATGTATTGATTTAAAACTAGTGATTCTATTGCTTGAAAGCTTGGTAACGATAATTCATTTACATTGCGTGTTAATTCTAACGTTTGAGTGCTGGTTAATTCTGATGTATGAAAGCCTTTAAATCTAAATGTAAGAACGCTTATTACTTGTAAATGTAATCACGTTATTTTATTGTAATGTATGAATATTTATTAATTCTAATGTATGAATAACTTAATGTATGAACGTTTGTTAATTCCAATGTTGAATGTTTAAGGTTTTAGATTATAATGCATGAAGGCTTAATTTATTGGTACTATAATGCACCTATCTCTGCGATAGCATATTTCACTCTGCTTCACAAGTCTCATAATTTATCTTTTAATGTACGTAATATTATTGGTGACGGTCAAACATCAACTGAAACCGAAAAGATGGGACAACAGGAATGAAAACGTCGTACAAATGATTTTCTTGTGCAAAAGATTTAAAAGCGGCTATTAGAGGGTTAAGTGGCATGATAACTACTACTTAACGTGCAGTATATTAGCATCTAGCATAAGGCGCTCTGTTAGATCTTCGCTATTGAGTCTAGAATAAAGAGATCTCCAATATGGTCTCATTGAGTGGCGGCGTTCAAAGGTGTACAGTATATTACTTGCGCTAGTGATGAACAAAAGTGTACACATGTATAACTCGCGTAGCCTAATATACAACGAGTTTGATGATAGCTATATGGGACCTATATCGTCGAGTGGACCCACGGTTGTATTGATCCTTACTTTCTGTTCGTTCTATAGTGAATGATCGTCAACTACAAATAATGCGATATACAACTAAATTGAAGAAATTGAAGTGGCGGCACTTAAGTAGCAGACCCCATAAAGTATGTGCCTTGTTCAAATATAACACGTGTACGTAACATGCTTTTAAATATAATATAATTGTATATATGTATGTATATATATATATATATATACACATATTTATACAGTTATATATATAAGGCCTATACATATATATATATATATATATATATATATATATATATATATATATATATATATATATGAAATATATATATATGAAATATATAATATATATATATGTATATATATGTATATATATGTATATATATATATATATATATATATATATATATATATATGAAATATATGAAATCTGTAATATGTGAAATCTATATGAAATATATGAATATTTCATATATTTATATATGAATATAATTATATATTTATATATTATATATTTATATATAAATATATATATATATATATATTTATTTATATAATATTATCCCTATATGAAATCTGTAATTTTAACTAATTATAATTATTGATAAGTAGAAATACCATATTTGTAATTGAGCCAAGTCCGTACGAAAAACTGTCAGTCGAACTCAACTTTTATTTTTGTAACGTTTAAAGTTGTACAATGTTTTACGTATTTTAGTTGAATACGAAATCGAATAAAATCGCAACAACTTCGGAACAAGAATAGAAGCATAGGAAAGACAGCACAGTAAATATGTGCGTACTGTCGGATGTAATATTACATGTTAATAACGGTAGAAATTCCCAGAACTAGACCGTGTTTAAAGCGGGAATTGAGAGCTAAAGGTCGGAATTTTTTGGGCCCTTGAAATGTATTTAATGGTCTCGTAGGATCTAATTATGGGCCCGAGCAGTGGAACGCACCTCAGAATACATGAGAGCTAGGGGAACGCAGTTCCCCTGCGTTCCCTACACTTTCACCACTGCAACAAGAGCCCAGTTGTGCCCGGGACTGAATGCAGTGACTTTGTGTGATTACTATTTATTAATAGGATGCAATAATACTAATAATCATCATCATCATCATCATCATCTTCCCTTGAATCCCAGTTTAACCAGGGTCGGGATACGAATAGACTGTCTCAAATCCTCTCTGTCCAACGCCACACCATCAGTCAATCCCCTATTTGAGACTTTTCCATTCGTTAAAATTTTTGTAGCAATTTCTGGAGCCTAGGCGCTCACCAACCGAATGCCCTTTCTGACGTTGGTATGGATCTTAGTGCTTTAGTCGCCTTCTACGACACGTGCAGTCACCGGTTGGTCAATTCTTCAAACAACCCGGACACAACACGGGAAGCAATAATACAAATAATAGGATGTAATAAAACTAATAGTAGGATGTAATAATACTAATAGTAGGATGTAATAATACTAATAATAGAAAGTAATAATTCTAATAGTAGGATGTAATAATACTAATAATAGGATGTAATAATACTAATAGTAGGATGTAATAATACTAATAGTAGGATGTAATAATACTAATAGTAGGATGTAATAATACTAATAATAGGATGTAATAATACTAATAGTAGGATGTAATAATACTAATAATAGGATGTAATAATACTAATAGTAGGATGTAATAATACTAATAATAGGAAGTTATACATGCTAACAACGGTAGAACATCCAGAACTGGAGCCCAGTTGTGCCCGGGATTGAATGCAGTGACTTCGTGTGATTATCGAGGTGTGACTGGATCTCTTCTTCCGGTCTGCGTGTTCAATAGGAAATTAATTGAGTAGAAAATGAATCAGAAATAACGACGTGACTAATAGTGAAGCGTAATGAGTAATAAATGACAATATAGTCGGCAAGAATGGATGTGGCAGCTTACAATAGTTGTCTGATCTTACATGTAGTTGATTCAATGTGGCAATGATTGAAATTGGTTTTAATTCAAGTACGTAGTCGTTTAATTGTCTGTTCGTTAGTTGGTCCCATTTCTAAAAGCATTTATTTTTATCTGCAATTTATGTTGTTTAAACTATGTGTCAAATTGTGTCTGCCTCTTTGTCTGTTTTCTAGAAATTACGTGTCAGTTTGCCTACTTGCCTCTGTCTGTCTGCTGATAGTTATGTGTGAGTTTGTGTGTGCGTGTGCCTGTCTTATCTGTATGCTAACAGTTATCTGTCAGTTTGTCTGTCTGTCACACTGTCTGTTAGTAGTTATGTGTCACTTTATCTGTGTGTCTCTCTGTCAGCTTGTAGTTATGTGTCAGTCTGTCTGTGTGCCTGTATCTCTGTCTGCCTGCTAATAGTTATGTGTCAGTTTATCTGTGTGCCTCTCTGTCTGTCTGCTAGTAGTGATATGTAAAGTTGTCTGTTTCCTTAAGTCTTTAAGGCATCCTTAAGTCTTCCATGATTGTCGGTTTAATTTAAATTAGTAATTTTTATCAATTGAGAGGCTAAACTATAACCTCATTTCAAAACTATATCACCCTTCTAGGTTAGTCTCTTATTGGTAAGGAGTTTTAATGCTATACATCTATGCATCTATTGTGGCATACCAAACGTTTCACTGGCATTGGAGTATTCTGTATGATTGTAATGAGTAACTCCAATGGAAGTTACAGACGTGAATAGAAAGTGAATGTAAAATAGCTATATGCAAAATATAAACTAAAACTGCCCTTAAACGGGCAAATACATTGTTAGTGGAGACTTAAATAAAAGTCATAAGTAGTGAAGACTTAAATAAAAGTTACAATTAGTAGAGATTTAAATTAAAGTCGATATTAGTGGAGATAAGTAAAAGTAATAAGATCTAGTTTGTAACTAAATTTTGCGAATCAATCTAGTAGCACTTCTACTTATACATAGATAAATAATAATTATTATTAAAGCTTACTCAGACACACTATATAACACTTAGCTATTCACTAAGTTACTTCTTTTTTATGTTTTTATAATTTTGAGGTATGTTTTTATAATTTTGAGGTATGTTTTTATAATTTTGAGGTATGTTTTTATAATTTTGAGGTATGTTTTTATAATTTTGAGGTATGTTTTTATAATTTTGAGGTATGTCTTTATCATTTTGAGGTATGTTTTATAATTTTGAGGTATGTCTTTATCATTTTGAGGTATGTTTTATAATTTTGAGGTATGTTTTATAATTTTGAGGTATGTTTTATAATTTTGAGGTATGTTTTATAATTTTGAGGTATGTTTTATAATTTTGAGGTATGTTTTATAATTTTGAGGTATGTCTTTATCATTTTGAGGTATGTTTTATAATTTTGAGGTATGTTTTATAATTTTGAGGTATGTTTTATAATTTAATCTTCTAAGTAGTTTCAAGCTTAAATTATTAGTAGGAGAAATGGACTGAGGGAAAGAAGGGGGATGGGGGGGGGGGGGGAGGGGGTTAGCCTTCGCCCCAAATCCGTGGTCGGCAACATTTGCTCCACTGGACACCCGTGGAGGTTGCTCAACGATGCATGCTGAGACATGGACACGGTCCACTGAGCTCTGGGTATGAACTTTGTTTGATTAATCGTAACTCTGATGTGAAAGGTCTGCTAGGTTCTATTGCCCCACAGGGGCATGCAAGGAATGGCATCCCTGTGACGTCGTCATAAATGCGAAATATATATAATTTATTGAAATAAATATGCGAAATATATTTTAATGTTTGCATTTCAGTGTTGGAATTTGTTTTTAATTTTAATTTGATAGAGTTCTTGCTCAAAACTGGTTTTATTCATCATGTATAAAGTGGGTTTATTCATCCACTTAAATATTGCTCTGCACGACTGCCCCTAGGTACTAATAACATAGAAAGTTACTACTAATGACGTTATCATAAACATTTATTGTATTCCTCAAAATTTTCTCCCAGTTCTCATTTTGCTACTTTCCTATTTTAGTTTCATTTTGGATTTATATAATTTCATGCTTGTTGGACTGATTTTCTGGATGGACATTCGTATTTGTTTTGTCGCTTTGCTGATCGGCTTATCTTTGATTCCACGGTGATCGATGTTGTCATTGACAAAATTATCCTTTTGACTACTGTTGTTGTTGATGTGGCTTGCACCTGACGATTTGGTCAGTAGTGTTTACCCATTTGACGCTGATTTGTAGTTACATTTTAAACACCTTTATTTTATGGCTCGTGGATCTTATTAATTTAACTCCATTCGCAATGTTGCGAATGGTGAAAATATTATTTCTGTGCACTCTTTCTCCATGAGATCCGTTTTACAGATTTTCCTCATAAACTCGAGGGACTTGAAATTCTTCCTAACTCAGGCCCCCAATGAATCGATTAGCCAAGAAGGCGTGGCCTTTAGCATTCTTGTGAAGAATTGTGTTAAGGCTTGGTATTTAATAGAATAGATCTGCTATCGTTATATTTTCTACCATTTCTTTACTTGTCCATAATTCTTTAAGAATTTTTATGGCTTCTCGTACCAAGAAGTCAAATCATTTGGTCATCTCCGTAGACGTTAATAAATAAAATAGCGACCAGTTTCCACAATATTGTCTCACAATTGTAAGCTTTATTTTTCACACTTCTCTGGCAATATTCGTACAAGGAAAACTTTTATGCCTCTGGTAGTTTATCGATGTCTTCCCTAGCATATGCGAAAGTAATCTCTCTGATAGCACGTTCAGTTTTTGTTCATCTATTTGTTGTCAGTATCAACTGAAACGGAGAGTAAAATCTACAAATGGCTGGAGCCAGTGGCGAGCTACTAGACCGCGGATCAGTATGTGCGGAGTTCACAGCCTGGCCTCTCCCGTCACTGACATCGCTTTCGAGTGAGAAAACTTACGTTAACATTAGCTTTACCAGCTTTTTACAAGAAAGAATTTTTCGCTCGTGTGCTGGTATGTTTTCTGTAGTAGCATGAGTATTAATATGCGAGTATTTTCGACGAGTATGTACGGTGCAGAGGTTATATTCAGATATATTGCAGCTCTACCTGTACCTGTTGAATTGATTAACGCATTGATTGTAAACACATTGACTCGGGCGTGCTCTTAATTGAGTGCGGACGTGCTGCGTAAATCCGTGTCACGACTAAATTCACGAGTTTCTGTATCATACTTGTGCATTGAGTGGGCTTGGATTGAGCCCGTGTTGTGTTCGGGTTGTTTGAAGAGCTGACCAACCGGTGACTGCAGGTGTCGTAGAAGGTGACTAAAGCACTAAGATCTATACCAACTTCAGAAAAGCATTCGGTTGGTGAGCCCCTAGGCTCCAGAAATTGCTACAAAAATTTAAACGAATGGAAAAGTCTCAAATGGGCGATTGGCTGGTGGTGTGGTGTAGGACAGAGAGGATTTGAGACAGTCTATTTGTATTCCGACCCTGGTTAAGCTGGGATTCAAGGGATGATGATGATGATGATGATGATGATAATGATGATGATGATGATGATGAGTGAGCTTGGATTGATCTGGTAGCATGTCAGCAAGTTGTTTTCTGCAGATCTGTAGGTTCATTGTTCAAATTCAGTGCTCTCTCCGTCACTGACACGCTGTCGAGCACCAGCGTGTTTTTCGTTGTTTAACGTCAGTTAAACAACGAAAAACTAGGTCAGAGATCTTTTAGAGAGTGAATTTTGTACCTCTGTGAATTAGTATGTGTCTCGCATGGTATATTAGCGAAAGTTGCTTGTAGGCAAAGAAGAGCGCTGCAAATTCGAAGCTGCTATTGAATGGTTTAGTAATGTTCACTAGAATGGAATTTACGTGTTAAGGTAAGCGATTTCTATAATGAAAATCGTTGACAAAATTCTTGGGTAAATTGTGACTGAATTGTGATTCACAAGTATTTGCTATTCTAGCAAATCGGTTTTCTCATACCAGCCTTTTCTTGCCTAGAACACTGTTTACAATTCTCTGGTTGACCAGTCATATAATTGAAATTAGCACTGGCGTCGAATTCCAGCATTGTTTCTGTTGTATTCTGCGGTTGCTGTGAACTCAAAATTAATGAAAAGCTGGTATATATTATATAATAATATGATGTTATGAAGGAAGATATTAGGAAACTGGAGGCGTTGGAAATGTGGATTTGGAGAAGAATAGAGAGGATTAGCTGGACTCAAAAGGTGTCAATTGAGGAAGTTCTGGAGAGAGTTGACACTGATAGACAGTTGATAAATATATTAATAAATAGGAAGAAGAGTTGGATAGGACACATCCTAAGGGAGAAGGAATATTAATAGAAGTCATGGAAGGTATAATGGAAGGAAAACGAGGCAGGGGCAGGCTGAGATTAGGTATGTTAGATCAATATAAAGATCCGCTCATATGTGGAAATGAAGAGGAAGGCGGAAGACAGAGAAGAGTGGAGGCATTATATACCATTGACCTGCCGGTAGGTAGTGCACTAAGAGAATATGAGATTTTTGAAAAGTAATCTTATTCAAAAAGTTTTTTGTGTGTGCAGTGTGGTATCGCAGCTTACCATCGTTTGTGCACTCGAACCGGTATGCTAATGTATTAAACAGTTTGATTAGGAATTGTTATATCCAGAAGTGTATGGCAGAAAGGTGTCGATGTTTTGACTTGTCTTTGACAGACTTACTCTATTATGTCGTTGTTGTCAGCTGGAGTTCTGGTATGTGCAATATGAACTGTACTCAATACTATAAATCTCTTTGCAGTTGTTCTCTATGATTTCTATACTTCGTTTCGCTTGTCTCCTGACTTGGCACGGTATTTTTGTATATCTTCTGTCGTTTTATGTTTCACTTTATTTTAAACTTTATAGCTATAGTATTATTATTAAACTAAGATTTCAATAATTTGACCGAATAGAAAAACAGTTTGGTATGATTCTGATAAAGCCTTAGGGCGATAAAAATGGACGATTTATTTAAATTTGACATTGAGTTATAAATAATTACACACATAAAATACATAATGATTTTAAAGGACTTTTCGTATATTTTCCATATAAGTTGCGCTAGTTTCATGACCGAGTTGGCATGGACATTTCCTGAGAAGTAAGAGACCATTGGTTCAAGGGTTCAATGTTCAAATTTCGCCGACAGTACTTCTGCAACAGATACTGACGTTGAACCTAGGTTTACAGATTTTTAATATTCCTTTCTATTCATTACTTTCCTTATGCTATAGGTTAGTGCAATAGCGTTAGTGGTAAAGCAAGCCTTCACTTCAGAAGCACTGATACACTCTCGGTTTGCTGTTTAATGAACAAGTACAGGAGTGTACGAAGTAATTTAAGCTTTGAACCTGCCATTGTGCAGAATGCTAAATGAATGGAAGTTAGAGAATGAAGTTTAAAAAACCAGACTTCAAACGCTTTTTGAATTATTTGTCATGAAAATTCAATAGACAACTGGTTGCGATTTTTTCAAGGTTTACCCTGTTCAGGATCATGTACAGTGGATTAGTTTGCACCGGTTGATATTCGCTCAGACAAATGAGTCGTAATATATTCCGAAAGAAGTGACAACCGTGCCACCTTTACTATCAAAATAAATATCTCGAGCTACAAATCTTCTGGTGGTAAATTCGTCGTTTACAATTGCTGCTTTTAAATGAATTTCGTTGAATGTAGCTCTCTAATCTTTAATAAAATTAGCAGTTACCTTTTACTTCATTTGCTATAAACGTATTTTGTCTCTCTATATTTTAGAATTTCACTACCTTGCCTAATACTGTTTTAGAAGTTTTACGTCAAATCTTCAAATTAAAAATTAAATAATTGTTTCTTTGTTGTTCGAGCCATTTCTTTCATGACATAGCCTAATAGAAATATAAATACGAATACTTACGTAATAAAGCTTCGCATGAAACTAGTGAATTAATAAATGGTGTTACAGGTGTGTAGGATTTACACAGCACTTAATAAGCACTTAGTTAATGTATAGCTATTATGTGATAGAAGAAACCCTGTGTGATATTATTTACTACCGAAGCTTTTCTTTTAGTGACAAATTAAAACCATTAAACACCAGCTGAGATGTAAGTGTCGTGGAACATTGTCTATGTTGCCAGTAACAGTATGCCGTATGCATGTATAATTATAATACAATATAATAATAAATGTGAGATGATATAATAATTATACAGTATTATTTATATATATAAATACGATAAATGTATTATACAATATAATTTATATAAAAATACGATATAATGCTAATTATGATAATATATAGGCCTATGCAGTTTAAGATTTAGAATAATACATTCAATATAAGATACATTCAATATAAGATACATTCAATATAAGATGCATTCAATATAAGATACATTCAATATAAGATACATTCAATATAAGATACATTCAATATAAGATACATTCAATATAAGATACATTCAATATAAGATACATTCAATATAAGATACATTCAATATAAGATACATTCAATATAAGATACATTCAATATAAGATACATTCAATATAAGATACATTCAATATAAGATACATTCAATATAAGATACATTCAATATAAGATACATTCAATATAAGATACATTAAATATAAGATACATTCAATATAAGATACATTCAATATAAGATATATGATAATAATAATAATACAATATCTTGACAATTATGCTAAGAATAATATAAAATAAAATATAACATTTTTTCTGCGATGTCTTTCCATTTCACTAATTCACCAAGAAACACAGGGCCAAGGTACATATTTCTGCTCAAAATATACTATGAAGCTCACAAATAGCTCTACATGTGTATATTGCTCATATTTTAGATGCTCATCTTTTAGATGCTCATCTTTTAGATGCTCATCTTTTGGATGCTCATCTTTTAGATGCTCATCTCTTGGATGCTCATCTTTTAGATGCTCATCTTTTAGATGCTCATCTTTTGTCTTTGCTGATGCAGTATACAGTCTGAAAAATAGTCAAAATATAATATAATAACAATACAATAATAGGTGTTTTCAACTCCAACTACCATACTCTCTTCCTGTTTTACTCTACCCTTTAGAAATTAGGCTGTTTTGGTTTTATAATTCTAAATCGTCTCATGACATATGTTCGAATGGTACACATAATGCGAATTAAGTACACATGAATGATATAACGAAAAATGAATGATTGTTTAAAGTGTATTGCAGAAAATGAATGAATATTGAAAATGTAGGCCCATTTCTGAAATCAGTTCTGATCGCTACTTAGAAACTCAACCGTCCATATACCGATTAACTACTTAGTGGACAAATTACTCCAACTTCACGCTGATATCGAGCTCTGAATCTGCGCAGTGGTGAAAACAACATGTCGGCAGTGACAAAACGATTATTAATAATTTGCCTGTAGCTACGAGTGCTGAACTTACACAGTATTTCTGCTTATCCAAACATAAACTCAGTTTCATCTTGGTCTGCGAAACGATTTTCCAACTAACTGCGGAGATAAATGCTGTAGAATGTAGACAGACCAGGGTTTCATTATTTGGGTTGAGGAATGAGACAGATTGCGTAATAGGATTTAGACTTAAAATAATTAACGTCTTTTACATGTGGGGATGACAAAATAAACACGTTATTCGGTGAAAAGATGATTTTATATTCTATATGTTCCGTAAGGCGTGCAACACCGCATTTAGGATTAAATTAGACTTGGACGTGTAGAAATTATGTAGCCGTAGCGTATTCTGAACTGGTAGCACATTTTTAAAACGTTGTGAACTTGCGATTGATATCTTATGAGTAAATTGTCGTTAATAATTAATTAGAAGCTATAATTATATTTCTTAATTAGTTATTATAATTAATCGTTGTAAAATTACTGGTTGTTTAATTCTCAGTTGAAATCTAAGAAATTGTGAGCGATATATGATTATTATTATTATTATGATTATTATTATTGTTATTATTATTATTATTATCATTATTATTATTATTTTTATTATGATTATGATTATTATTATTGTTATTATTATTATTATTATTATCATTATTATTACTATTATTATTATTATTATTATTATTATTATTATTATTATTATTATTATTATTATCTAAATCTATGTCCGCAAAAGATAAACGTTGCTGATTGCAGCAGAGGGTGACATTACCCTGATGGTTTCAATAGCCACCGGAACAACTTCATACCCTAATACTTCATTATTATTATTAGTATTATTATTTTTTAAATTAAATTACCCCGGTGTAAAGAACCTGGGGTTTGATAAAAACGATTCAAGCAATACGTTCTGAATCGCCGCCCGGCTACTCAAGGTCATCAATCCGCTTAAAAGAATTGCCCAAGCAGACTGCACTAAATCTTTGCAAAGTTGTAGAAAGCCTTTGCCAAAGAAAAGATGTCTCTCGCTTATCGCCGGTTTGCACTGCAATAAGTCTACCTATGCCATTAATAAGTCAACTCCATCGGGATTCAAAAGGTCCATGGTTTCAATAGCCATCGGAACAACTTCATACCCTATGGACAGATCGCAGTACTTATCCATTTTCTTAGAGGCGGCTAGATCAGCACCTCCACCGGCAGTAACTGAAGTTGTATTCAGATAGGAGTTTGTCATAGTGTCAATGACTGTGACATCCTATATGGCACAATTACCATTTCACCAAGGCACTAAAGTCATGCCGTCTGGGCGCTTGCCATCTCATCTAGACAACCCGCTTGGTTCCTTCGAGGAAGGGATGCCCGCACGCGAAAGTGCTCACCATAGTATGTCGTTTAAATTGTGATGGCGAGACATTCAACCTGAGCGGCGTTTGCAGGAGAGACCGTGGAGACGTAAAGCATCGACTTCCTGACCGCAGGGGCAGATGTGAGGTTCGCAAATTTTCGCTCCTAAACAGTAGCTCATAGCCACTCGAATTGTCTCGTTGTCTAAGACAAGCTCACAAGAAGCAATATCATTATTGTTATTATTATTATTATTATTAGTAGTAGTAGTATTAGTATTATTAGTGTTATCAGTCGACGCTTTAGGTCTCCACGGCGCCTCTCCTGCAAACGAAGCTCAGGTAGAATGTCTCGCCATCACAATTTAAATGACATAATTTGGCGAGCACTTTCAAGAGCAGGCATCCCTTCCTCTAAGGAACCATGTGGGTTGTCCAGATCAGACGGCAAGCGTCCGGACGGCATGACTTTAGTGCCCTGGTGCAACGGTAAATGTGCCGAATGGGACGTCACGGTCATTGACACTATGGCAAACTTCTACCTGAATACGACTTCAGTCACAGCCGGTGGAGCTGCTGTTCATGCCGCCTCTAGGAAGTTGGATAAATACCGTGATCTGTCCTTAGGATATGAAGTTGTTCCGGTGGCTATTGAAACCATGGGCCCGATGAATCCCGAAGGAGTTGACTTTATTAATGGCATAGGCTGACTTATTGCAGTGCAAACCGGCGATAAGCGAGAGACATCTTTTCTTTGGCAAAGGCTTTCCATGACTTTGCAAAGATTTAATGCAGTCTGCTTCAACAATTCTTTTAAGCCGATTGATAACCTCGAGTAGCCGGGCGGCGATTCAGCATATATTGCTTGAATCGTTTTTATCAAACCCCAGGTTCTTTACACCAGGGTAAAAAAATTATCACTGTTACTATTATTATTATTATTATTATTAAAATAATTATCATAATTGTTATTATTATTATTTATTATTAGTATTATTTATTATTGTTACTATTATTATTATTTCTTATTGTTATTTTTTTAACCCCCTAAGAAGGGGATTCTTTTTTTGTTTATTATTATAATTGTTATATTTATTTTTTAATATTATTATTATTATCAGTGTAAAACACGGATATCACAGAACAATGTCGATGTTATCTCTGTTATTATCAATGTAAAATACGGATATCACAGAGCAATGTTGATGTTATCTCTGTTATTATCAGTGTAAAACACTGATATAACGGAACAATGTCGATATTATCTCTGACTGATTAGAACTGGGGGAGGGGAACTTTTCAAAATCTCTAGCCAACCATTGCCTCTTGCAATTCTCTCTCTCTCTTTCTTTCTTTCTCTCTCTCTCTCTCTCTCTATCTCTTTCTCTCTCTATCTCTCTCTCTCTACTTGTCTCTCTACTTATCTCTCTATCTCTCTCTTTCTTCTTTCTTGGCTCTTAAATTGAAGTGTGTGAGCATATATGAACCATTTCGAAAAGGGCTGTAAGGTTTTCTATTTTTTGACAGGTAAAAATGAAAGTTGGGTTCGACTCCAAGAATCGTAACTCTGCTATCTCGCTCGTTCTGGAGCATTTCTACATTTTTAGATCTCGGCTTGTCAGCTGAACTCAAGCTTTTTAATCCTTTCTTTACCGGAATTTATTTTGGAACTAAATAAACCGACGCTATTGGTCAATTTGGATGCTAAGCATTCTGGGTAATTTGTCTCTCTCGCATCCAGACTGCAACAACGTCTTAGATGCGTTTGTGGACTTCTAGTACCTCCGGTAAAATATGGAGATGTTATTGAAAGTCATAGATGTAACTTGTAATAGGAGGAGGACTTCAAAGTACCAACAGTAAAGAAATGGTCAATTCATTAACTTGAAACAATCTGCAATAATCTTGACCACTTGCTGGCTCCGCGGTACCCACTGCCCTCAGTAAACCAACATTTATATCCAGCCCGTATAAGCTTTACTAAAAGAAAGTACACACACCTAACTAAGCGAAGCTCCTTCATAACTTTTATTAACAAACTTAACTGCATAATTGGTATGATAGTTAGTGATGATTCTAAATTGTAACTATTTTATTCTATGTTTAAACTTTATTATTTTATGTCATTTATGTCTTTTATTTATCTGTGATTGTCAGAATTTTGTGTTAAATGAAGATAATAATTATACAACAGAAGTCGTTACGCAACGTCCTTCATAATGGAGACATGACTAGAGTCAGTGGCGATATAATAATAATAATAATAATAATAATAATAATAATAATAATAATAAGTATGATAAGTATATCTGAAGTATGCTGAAATCTCTAGCAACTATATCTTCATGCCTATTGCCTTTGAGTCCCTGGGCCCCATCAACGCGCGCCGCATCAGACTCTATTGACGAAATAGGCAGGAGGACCAGCGCTATTACTGGTGATCGGCGGGAAAAAGCTTTTCTTTGGCAGCGACTGTCTATTGCCCTCCAGCGTTTCAATGCAGTCTGTTTCAGTGGCACTTTGGCCCAGGGCCCTTTACAGACCAGGGCATTAAAAAAAATAAAAATAAAAATAATATAATAATAATAATAATAATAATAAAGGTTTAGCGTCGATTTCCTCATTCAGGGATGATGTCAGGGACGTCACACATACAGCTGCTGTACCACACATACAGATTCTCTACTACACGGCACAGCTGCTCTAACTA